>LFZO01001237.1:0-10750 GCA_001578225.1 Pseudocercospora musae | reverse complement strand
ACTATTCTATTAGGTAATCGTCGAGTACTATCTCTTTTAAGCTTACGCTAGTTAAAACATCTACTACCGCATATTTATTATATAGACCCTCTTTGTCCTTTACCTTAATCTCTTTCCTAGATTATATTAGTATTCGATTAATAATGAATTTAATAAGGCCGGCTATATAGCTAGCTATAGCGATACTAACCCTCTATTCCTCTACTATAAGAAGACTAGTCTTAGACTAGATAGCTTCTCTTCTTGTTCGGCCTTACTTTTCTACTAAAATGTAGCTTTATCCTACTTAGGTCTCTCCTTCTACTTCTCTAGCTATTATTAGAATATAGTTTACTTAGCTCTTTTCTTCTTTCTTAAGGCTTATTTAGTCTTAGATATTTGTAAGACTCGCTTTATATCTACTATAGTCTTCCTATACGTAGAATACGTATTATAGTATTAAATTATTAGAGAAAGTATTATATATTATTAAAATCTATCTCTAAAGTCTATATCTACTAAGGTACTTCTATACCTACCTAAGGTACCTACCTAGTAGTATCTATAGTAGTATCTATAATAAAATCCCCTAGCTCTCGAATATCCGTAACTACGTAGATATCCGATTTACTATATATATAGCCTATAGTAGGCTCGGACGCGGTTAGCGCTTATAAAAGCGTTTAAAGTAGTAAGTATACCCCTCTAGGACTCTATATTACTAAGCTATCTACCGGCGCCTTTTACTATAATCTTAAGTATAGAGCGTCGAACCGGCTCTAGTATCTCGTTAAATATAGTCGTAAGGTAGCTACTAAGGAGCTTAATACTAATCGTTTCCTACTTCTAGGTCTTATACGCTATCTCGATATATTAGTATATAGTATATAGGAATTACTAGAATAGCTTCTCCTTATACTTATAATACTTCGAGGCCTAATCTTTAAGTAGCGTATCGATCGTAGTAAGGGCGGTAGATACCGCTTTAGTATCGTTTAGTATCTTCGTAATAAGTCCCTAGAGATCTACTAGAGGTAGCTTTAGCTCTTCTTAGTTAGGCGAACCTATAGGTAGACCTAAGGTACCGTAATAGCGCGTTAGGAACTCCTCCTAGAATATAGACATTTCTTCGTAGTAGTTTATAACGTCTAAGAGACTTAATTAGCCTTTCGGAGCTATCTTGTCTACCTAGCCTAAGATTATAGGCTTGTCTTCGTTACCCTTTCCTATTACCTATTTATCGAGTTCGCTATAAATTATAGAAGGGAGTACGGCGAATCCTACTATAAAGGTTCTAATATAGGTACTAACCGTATTATACTTCTCGGTATCTTCTTCTAACTAACCGTCCTTAGCGGTTATAGAAAGGCCTACGTCTTCGTTAATTATACTATAGTCGTCGAGGTACTAAGCTATTATTACTACGAATATAATAAGTTCTAATACGTCGACGCCCTTCTACTAGTTATTAGGGAACTTCCGGAGTATAGCTACGATTTCTAGAGACGCGTCGTTATCGATAATACTTAGGCTTAGTAGAGCGAAGGTTTAAGGCTAAGTAGGAGGATACGTAGGCAATAGAGGATCGTTACTTCTATCGCTAATACGGCGTACTCCTACCTAAATAAAGTAGTTATTATTAGATATCGTAGGTTACTTAAAAGGACTAAAGTCTACTCTCGTATAGGCGTCCTCGACCGCTATAAATATCTAAGCTAGCGCTACTATAGCTAGTTCTCTACTAAGATACCTAAGAAGCTATTCGGCTTATCTATTATCCTTAAAGTAACGAATATCCTACTAGGGAATATCTAGATTACTTGCTTTATATAGGTCGGCGACTAGTATCTATTAGCGTAAGACTACTACCTTCGTTAAGAAGGATACGGCTAAGTATATAAGATTAGATATAGTATAGAGAAGTCGGAGGTCGGCGTATATAGCGTTTACTATAGCTAGGATAGGAGTATCGAGATACTAGTCGGCCTAAGGTATTAGGGAGTTAGTATTATAGTCTACGTCCTTACTTATCTATCGTATAAAGAAGTTCTCGATAGGTATAGTACCGTAATATTATACGAACGCGATATAGTCCTTAGTAACTAGCTAACGTAAGGTACGAATACGATTATAGAGGATTTATAGGAGGTTATACTCTAAGTTAATATCGTTTAGCTAATTTAGGTACGTTACTATAGCTACCTTAGAATATAATATAACAATAACGTATCCTACGTCTATTACTAACCCTATTAGTACTAATACTCGTCTTATTAAATCTAGTATATCTCGGGGCGAGAGGTATTTCCCGGTAATCCTTATATTATCGTCGAGTAGCTTAGTATAGGTTCTATATAGGCTCTTAAAACCTACCCGTCCGATATAGCGGTAGACTAGATTTATAAAGAGGTCTAGCGGTCCCTTACCTAGGTAATAGAATTAGGATATAGTAGAAGGCTTAGTTCCTTTATCGTTAGTAGATCTATAGTCGCGGCGTAGTTAGCTTTCGTATATCTTAGTCTTTTTTTAAGCTCGCTCTAGGCGCTTAGCGACTTTACTATCGGAGATATCGGAGACTACCTTACTAGACTTAGCCGCCGCTTCCCTAATAGCTTTCTTAGAAACTTTCTTAGGGTCTTTCTTAGGAGCTAGATTATTATTAGAAGCTTTCTTAGAAGCTTTCTTAGGAGCTAAATTATTATCGCTAGTAGACGTACGTTTAGTCGCTATACGAGTCTTCGGTATAGTAACTATCGGTATAGTAGCTTTTAGCGTAGTAGCTTTTAGAGCGGCGGCTTTTAGTACGGCTTTAGCCTTTAGTATAGTAGATTTTAGAGCCCTCGATACTCCTTTCTTATCGTCCTTAGCCTTCTTCTTCTTTATATCGTTAACGTATCCTATAGTCTTAATATCGACTCGCTTTTATATCTCCTTATACTTATCCTTATATAGCTTCTAAACTAGCGTATCTAGAACCTCGTAGCCTTCGCTAGTAGTTAACTAAGCGTAGACTTTATAGTACTATAGAGGAATATCGAAGAAGACTAATCCTTTAGCTACTAGTACGAGCGTAAGTATTATATCTATTAGTAATTATCGAGGAGTAGGTAGGAACTACCCTAGCTAGCGAACGTAGTTTAAGATTATACGTCTTATATCTTCCTTAATAATACCGTACTTAGATATCTATATAATATCGTAGCTTAATTCCTAGGCTATTTAGATATAGGTAGCTCTCTATTACTTAAGTAGGTATTAAGGGATAGCTATAGTATCGGAAACGGGAATATCGCGTTCCGCAAGTTATACTATAGATATAAGGTCCCGTATAATTCGTCCGGATAGGTCTAGAGCTACTATTAGAACTTGAAAACTATCCTAGAAGAGTTCGAGGAGACTAAGATTTAGATCGGTAGAATAAGTAAGGTATATACGACCCTTAGTTAACTAGTAAGTTAGGATAACGTAAGCGATTCCTACTTTCCCTAAATCGCTATCGTATAATTCTACTAATAGCTTAGAGTAGGTAGGGTTTCTCTAGTACTTAGATACTCGATATTTAGGTATATCGAAGGAGGAAGGTAATATAAATCTATATAGGATAGACTTATCGGAACTAAAAGGGCCTATATTAACTTCGTCGACGAGCTTCTATTTCGCTATATCCTATTCTAGAGAGCGGGTATCTATCCTATATCTCGCGTTTATAGGAGCTATATCTCCCTTCTTTATCTATCTAGATAGATATAGTTCGCCTATACTCTTAAGTACTACTTTTAGTTACTTATCTAGAGGAACGAAGGATCTATTAGTATACTTTACTAACCTATATTTATTCTATAGATCGATAAGGGCCTTTAAGTATTTACCTAGGTCGAAATATCGTAGCGCTAGTCTAATTAGATTCTAACGAAGCTAATTAGGGATAATATGTATAAGATCGTCGACGCGTATAGTAGTACGTATACCTATCGTCTTTTCCTCTATATCCTTTAATAGCTTCTAGCTAGGATTATAGTCGAAATCGTTATTATCTATAAAGTCGGTATAATCGGGTTACCTATACTACTTATAGGTATTAGCTTCGCCCTTCTTACTACTCTTAACTATAAATTTAGCGTATTTTTAAGCGCGCTTAGCTTTATCCTTCTCTATAGCTATAGCTCTAAGTTTACGCTTATTTCCTCCTTCGATTAGGATTCTCTAAGGAATAGGCTTAGTCTCTTCTACCTTAGCCTCCTACTCTTCCTTAGCCTTCTTACGGAAGACTTAATTATAGATAGCTTTGGCTTTATAGATAATTAGCTTCTACTTAGCGACCTTAAGGAGCTCGCGCCTATATCGGTTATATTCTTAGAAGAATAGGATAGTACTAGCGTTATAGCCCTTCGTATAAATATAGTATAGACGGGTCTAGAGGCTACCTATTAAGTCGTAGGCTTAAGGTATTAGGGTATTCTCTCTATAACGCGTATTAAAAGCTATAAAACGCTCCTTATACTTAACGTCCTTAGGCGTATAGGGAACTAATAAGGTATTAGGAGGTTAGGCTATTATAATAGCCTTAAGGATCTCCTATTCCTAGGAGATAAGGTTATTAAGCGATTTTTAGGCGCTCTATACTAGATCTAATATAGCGTTCGTCTTAAGAGAGGGATAGCTATAATTAATATATTTAAATATATCTAAGAAGGTCGGCTTTATATCTAGATAGACGATATAGATTAAAGCGTCCTTAGCTAGGGAAGGGATTCTAACGATTTCCCTATCGGTAGGCTCCTTATCGTCTATTAGAATATTCTTATTATTACGCTCGTCTTTCTTATTATCTTTATTCCTATCCGCGCCGTCGATAATCTCTTTATCGATAGACTTAGTATTTAGGGCTATAGTAAGTTCTTCCTCCGTAGAGGCGGTAGACTTAGCGTTTAGTACTATAGTAAGCTTTTTCTCTATAGATATAGTATTCGGGGCTTCGATAGGTCCCTTCTTAGTAGACTAGACTTCGGTACGCTCTTTTTTAGTAGACTTAGGATCTAAGGCTATAGCTAATAGCGGTAGCTAAGTTACCGGCTAGGGCTCCGTATCTATTAATATAACTAGAGATACGGTAGCGATTTGTATAGCCTCGGTATTAGTACGCGTAGCGGTACGGATATACGTATCGGTAGTAAGCTTAGATAGTATATCGTTATCTATCTCGGAGATAACGTAGGCTAAGATAGTACTAAGTAACTTCTAGTACTAATAGTTATAGTTAGTAGTATATTATAGAGCGATAGTTAGCGTAGACGTAGTAATAGTTAGTAATTATTAATATTATTATTATAAGTATCGTAAATAGAGTTAAAAGTAAGCTTTTAACTTATATATAGTCCGAGCTTCTATAGGTAACTAGTTTAGGTATAAACTCTATTTCGTATTAGTAAAGTAATACGAAATACGTAGTAGGATCTACTATATAGGGTAACCTTAGAAGTGATAGCGGGCTATAGATTAGATCGTATATAGCGATAGAGGAGGAAATAACCGTAAGTCTATTAGTAGTAACTCTATCTATTAAGGATTTTCTATTCCTAGCTAGGTATTCCCTACTAGAGGGAAAACCTAAGGGTAGTTATCTAGATAGCGATTCTAAGTAATAAGAGGGAACTATAGGGTAGTAAAAAGGTAGGATAGCGAGGTATCTAGGAGTATCTTTTAATATACGTCTACTTAAGTATTTAGTAGAGTAGGAGTATCTCGCTATCGTTATATATCTTCCTTACTTAAGCGTAATACTATAGGGACTAAGGCTCTCGTTCTTAGTTAGCGTACCTCCTCTACTAAGACAAGTATAGGGATCTATAATAGATCTAGGGTTAGAGACCGATTCTAGGGCGGATCCTACTAGATCTACTATAGATATATAGAAAGGCGAACGGACTTCGGCTACCTAAATAGATTACTCCTATTTAGTCTTCGTCTACTCTTAAATATATCTCTATTAGACTACTCCGTCCTAGCTTCCCTATTAATAGTACGCTTATACGTAGGGGCTCCGGTAGTAGACGTAGGGTTATCTATCTCTAAATTACTTACTTCTATATAATTTAGATAGTAATTACTTCGTAGGGGCTAGCGTCTCGTTAGCTCTAGTTAGGGATACTCGTTATATATAGAGATATCGTCTTCCTCGTCGATAATTAGAGGTAAGGTAAGCTATAATATATAGTATTAGATAGATAGCCTTATTTAGTAGATCTATCTATCTATAAACTAGGAATTCTCGAATTACTCTATTAGATAGCTATTACTATTACGGAGCTCGTCTTCTTATACCTATTTATTTATAATTAGTTATTCGTTACGCTATTTTACTAGGTATTTAATTTTATCTTACGAGAGTCGCTTACTTAGGATACGCTCTAGTATTATAGATAGCTACTTAGTCTATAGGTCTATCGGCGTAGGGACCTAGAGATATATATATATAAAGGGATCCTTTATAGGGTTTAGTATAGGTTCTAGCTACGCTACCGATACGACTAGGTAAAATTTAATAGAGGTTGGGAGGTCTAATTCGTATACTAATTTCCCTACTCTCCTCTTAATCTTAAAGGGCCCTATAGCCTAGTAACTATACTTACGATAGCTCTAACTATAGACGCGATATCTATAATATAGTCTAAGTATAACGTAGTCTCTAGGCTCGAATAAGACTCGCTAGTACTTAGAATTATAGCGGTACTTTATATCTACTATAGCGAATACTAAAGACTCCTTCGCTATATTACGAAACTATTAGTATAATATTTCGAACTACTATAGCTAAAGTTCTCTAAGACTAATAAAGGCGTCGGTATTAAGATCGAATCTAAATAGTATTTAGTTTAGTAAAATTCCGGTACTTATATTCTTAATACTACTAAGGTAGGATATTAAGGATAGAAGAACGTCTATCTATTAAGCGTTAGGATTTAAAGTAATAAAGTACCGAATAGCGATTTCTATAGTTTAGTTCGTATACTTAGACTACCTATCGGTCTATAGGTAGTATATAGTAGACGTAAGGATTAAGGCTCCGAGAAGCTTTATAATCCTAGTAAAGAATTTCGAGAGCTATTTAAGGTCGCGATCGTAGATAAAGACTCTAGCTATACGCTAAGATCTCTCTTAAATAGCTATAAGATATTAGGCTACCTAAATTTCGGCTATCTACTAGTATTTACTAGGAAGTAGTATAATATACTTAGACTTCTTATAGGTAACTATAAGGAGGATATTAAATCCCTTATTAGTTAAAGGAAGACTAATAATCTAGTCTACCGTTTATATATCTATAGGAAGCCGGTATCTTAGGTCTATCGGATTAAGCTACTCGTAGGGCTTATATCTAGCTAAACGATTATTATTATAGCTAGAATACTAGTCGATGTACTACTTAAGGTAGCGATAGTAATAGTAGATATAAAAACTAGCGTTAACGCGATCGAGAGTATAATAAAAGCCTATATAGTATCTAAGATTATATACTATCTCGAATATCTTATCTATAAGATCTATAGGGATATAAAGGCGAGAGTAAAGTAACGCTAGGTTAATATAATAAATAAGTCTATCTTCCTAGAAGAACCGAATACCTTCTAGTAACCTTAGGTCTATTAGCTAGTCTTCGGGCCTATCGAGAATATACTAAAGTTTATAGAAAGGGATATCTTTAGAGGATTATAGGGAATTAGGCTTCGGTAAATATCTTAGAACCTTCTCGCCTTAGTCGACCTAGGGTTTAATCCCCTCGTTATTAGGAATAGTATTAGAATAGTTAACTCGGGATTCTACTTTATTATTATTAGGAGTAGTATCGGGAGGCCTATCCGTCTACGCTATAAGGACTACTATATAGCGTTTATCGCGTTTTTATTAGTATTAGCGTTTCTACCTAGCCTAACGATTAGAAAGCTTCTAAGGTTAGGCTTCCTATTCTTCGATATATACTTACTTAATAGACTTAAGAACTTAGAGTAATCTACGCTATAGGCGATTATCTTAGTATACTTTACGTAGTCTATTCTTAAATTTATCGGATAGGGAGATTACCGTTTCTATATAGAGGAAGGATATAGCTCGGAGGCTATTAAAGAAGATAGGAATCTTATCGTAGGCTAGGAACTCGCGTCTATCGCTTACGCTAAAAAAATATTTACTATAATTAGGCCTAAAGTAGTCGATTTCCGATATTAGTATACTAGGGACGACTATTATTAAATCCGGATAATCTCTACCGATAGACCTAGCGTTCCTTACTACTACTATACCGTCTTCGCTATAGATAGACGTAAGATATAGTACCGTTACGTATATTATAGGGATCTCGTCTAGCCCGCTAGTATTAATATCGTTTCTCTTTAGGGATAGAGCTTCCTTAAGTTACGAGAGAGCGTCTAGCGCGATATAGTTTCTTCTTAGTCTATAGATAATCTCTAAGTCGGGAAATTAGGAGATATAGATAGCGACTTAGATTATACGACGATTTAGGTTAGCGATAGAAATAGTTATCGCGATCTAGGTCTTCTTTATAATAGTAGTAATAGCGCTATAGTTAGTAACTATAATAGTCTTAGATACTACGTCTACTATATATAACGCTCTCTTAATTACCTATATAATACCGAAAAGCTCGAGCTCTATAGACTAATATCGTAACTCTATTCTAGATAGTATATAGCTTACGAATTCTATAATCTTTAGTCTATTACGTAGGAATTATTTAGACTATCTTAGCTAAGTCGTACTATTAACGAAATTAGAGACTATATTATCCTTATAGGTAACGGACTCGGGCTCTTTATATTCTAGTTCTAGTTCTCCCTCGACTTAGTAATATATAATACTAATACCGAATTCCTTCGAAGTATCGATATTAATATAGAAGATAGACGTAAGGTTAAAGTACTAGAGAAAACCTTAGCTAGATTAAGTCTATAGCGCCTATATAGTTTCCTATATAAGAATTATTTTAGAGATCTAGTAGAGCGTAGCTTTACGTATTTATATATATCGTTTTCTACTCTTAATCTATATAGCGTTATTCTCCTTAACTACGATTATCTTAGTCTCTTAAAGAGGAAGAGTAATCTTACCGAAGTATAGAATAGTAGATCTAAGGTATCTAACTAAGCCGAGGTACTATTTAAGCTATTCGGCGTTCTTAGGCCTCTAGAGCTCTCTTAATATAGCTAATCGGTCTATTTAAGTTACGAAATCTTTACTATCGACGACTCTATCTAGGATATTAATAGAGATAAACCCTATAAAGGCCTTACTAGGCTCGAGGCTAAACCGTATATAGTCTAACTTCTTAAATACTTATAGGAGAAGATTATAGTAGGACTCTAGATCTATCGAGCTAAGTACGATATTATCGATATAGCTACTTATACTATCTCTAAACTTATAGAGTATATAGTCGAGGATTCTTTATATATATTAAACGCTATTATAATATCCTATAGTAGCGACTTTAAGGTACTCCTACCTATAAGTAGTATTAACTATAAACTTCTATCGGTCCTTAACTATAACCGCGAATTAGTAGAATATAGACCTTACGTCTATTATAGTAATATACTTATAGCCTCTTAGCTTAGCGATAATATTATCTTATAACGGTAGAGAATAGGTATCCTTCTATAAGATACTATTTAATCCTCTAATATCGATTATAACGCGAGGCTTATAGTAGGCTTCCCTATTCTAGTAGAATAAGGTTCTCTAAACTATAAATACTAGCTAAGATAGTAGTAAGGGCTTCCTACTATAGACTATCTTATTTTAGTTATATAGCTTATCGAACTACTTATTAACTTTAGTATTATCGGTATCCGATATTTAATAAACCTTACTACTAAACTTTTTATTCTCCTAATTAGACTTAAGCGGAAGCTTAAGCTAGTCCTCCTTAGAGAGGTCGATAGTTATATCTCTATCCCTCTAGAGATCGGGGACCTAGTCTATAATAGACTTAAATTTAAGGGCTATAGACAAGTTAGGGTTATCTATATAAATTATTACTCCTATAGAGGTTTTAATACTAGAAGCGCCGATATCGATAGTAATCTTAGAGCTTTTAGGCTATAGCTCTAGGTCTATTAGGTCTTCTATAGAATCGTTACTAGTCGGAGGAGCTTTAGTAGCCTCTATCTAGATCTACCTAAGTATTAGAGTATCCGCTAATAGATAGGATACGCGATTCAATTCTCTAAATATTACTTTCTCCTTCTATAGATATATAGATAGATAGATATTTCATTTGCCTATTGTAGTGCCTTTCGGCCTATGTAGGTCTGTTTCTATGTATTGTTTTGGATAGGAAACCAACTTGGTTGGTAAAAACCTCCCTCCTATCCTATTTACAAGTGTTGTCCTTCCTCGTTTCTTTGCTTTCCTTCCTCTAGGGTGTACTAGTATCATAGTTGTTACCCTCTAACTACCTTACCTACTACCCTGCCCTTCTTTCCCCCTCTTCTTCCCTCCTTCTTATCTACTCCTTAGTTTCCCTTACTAGTGCAAATTGTTGCACGAATCCCTATTTAATGATCTACCTTACTATCCTCTTTAGGTCTTCTTTACTTTAGATTAGCTTGTCGTATTCCCTTTCCATTGCTTTTAGTCTCTAATCACTTCTACCTTCTAACTATTAGGGGTAGACTAGCAGTATATGCTTAGGGTTCTAAGATTGGTAGCTACATTGGTAAGCTCTACTTTCGATTCCTAGGACGTTTCTTCTAAA
>LFZO01001236.1:0-10759 GCA_001578225.1 Pseudocercospora musae | reverse complement strand
GTAGGTAGTAGAACTAACAAGTGCCTCCTAAAAGGATTGCGTAGAGCGCTAGGTTAAAAAGGCTATGCGAGTTACGTACGTCTAGCGTACGCCCCTAGCGCGCGCCGCTTAGTATACTTAGGGCTTAGTAAGAGACCTTACCTTATCGAGGTCCTTACAATTATCCCCTTTCTCCTAGTATAGCTATCCCTAGCTATAGACAAACCTAACTCCTCGTTAAGCTATCCTATATACGTATTCTCTCGCGCCTCTAGCGCTTCGAATACGCCTCGTATACGTTACTACTTCGCATAGCTAGTTACTATACGAAAACTCTTTATTGCTATATAGTAGAATTTTTATGTTTCTACTAGTAACGTAGCTAGGCAGGTCTAGCGTATTCCTAAGAACGTATTAATTATTATTATTAGTAACTAGGTAGCCTATATATAAGTAGTATCTATAGTCTACCTAAAAACTTCCCCTATTTCTAAGCTTTCTACTAGTATCGCGCTAGTACCTCGCTAGCTCTACGCAAGCTCCTCTTATACTTTAACTAACAATTTTTATACTACTCTCTATATAGATCTAGCCCGTACCCCGCTTACGTCGCGTAAGCGCGGCGCTACTAGTCCTACTACCCTAGTTACGGCTAGTAAGCGCTTTAGGCCTAATATAGAAGGTTGTAGTAGATACTTCCTATACATAACTACTAATAGTAAGAATAATCCCTACGCGCTCCTCGTACGCGTCTCGTAACTAACTCGCTATAGAGGATCTAAATAATATATATATTAGGGGTAATATATACCCTACTACTAAGAAGAAGTACTAGAGATATACTAAGGGGTACTACCCCTATAAGCTAGTCATAGCACTATACCTCGTTACGCTACTCTAGCGTATACGTGTAGCTCGCGCTAAGCGCGCTACTTACGACCTAGACGACCCTAAGTATAGAGGTAATCCTATCTAGGCCTAGATTAGCCTTAATGAGATCTAGTAGCGCCTAGACGTATACGTAGACTATACGTATCGCTTCCTCTTCGTACGCGTTACGTCTACTAACTACCTAGCTTTCCTAGAGGTTAAGAAATCTTTAAATAGCTATTACCGTAACAAGAACAAGATTACTAGTAACGGTACGCTACTTAAGCGTAGCCGCGGCGCTAGCGTCGCGTCGGCTACTACTAACGGCCTAGACTTAGTAGCCGTCCTAGAGCGCATTAATGTTAACCTCTCTAGGCTAGTAGAGATCGGCCGCTAGGTACGCATCTCCCTCGTATCCCTATCGCCTATTGAGCGTATACTAACCGCGATAGAATCTCGCCCTAAAGGGGGCATATACTACTATAGTAGTAGTCGATACTACTATAGGCTTTCTACCTATACCTAAGCCTAAGTAGGGTAAGGGTTCTAATAGTTACGAGAGTAACTAGCTACTCGTAGCTAGTTAGTAGGTTATATGCCTATAGCGCGTAAGCGCTACGAACGCATAATTTCCTTTATTCTAAGCTAGGCTAAATACCCCTATTAATAGCGAAACGAGTACGTATCTATTAACCTTGTCTTATCTTATTCTTATGTTTTCCGACTACGTCTCGCTTATGCCTTAAATGCGTTAAGCGCCGCTAAGTCTTCTATATGTTCTACTAGTTCCTAAGTATTATATTCTTCTAGCTAGCCTACCTACCTAACAAGGTAGTAAGTCTCTCCCTTCTATACCTTCTTCTTTATAATTTCTTCTACGTACTACTTATCCGTATCCTCTACGACTAGTATACTAACCTTATACTCCTCGCCCTCGCGCCCTTTCTAAGGCTCGAGTAGGGATATATAGAAAACATTATAGATTCTCGTACGAGTAGGTAGCGCTAAGCGATATGCCTACGCTCCTACTACGTCGATAATACGAAATAGGCCGAGATACTTTAGGCCAAGCTTCTTCTTTAGTAGATCTAGTCTAATATTCTTGAATAACAATAGTACTAAATCGCTAACACTATACTTCTAAGCCTTGTAGTTAGTATTATAGTACTTAGCTTAGTATTCCGCTATAGTCTTCTAGCGCTACGTAAGCGTCTCGTACGCTTTTCGTAGTCTTTCCGACTCTTTCTATAGTATCGATTGCTACTAGTACCCTTCCTTTAGATAGCTCGTCCCGAGCTATAGGTAACGATATAGGAGCAATATCCGGATTATATCTATATAGTATATAGAAGGGGCTTATGCGTAGCGTAGGGTATACGCTATTATTGTACGCGAACTCTACCTACGAGAGCTAAGACGCCTAGTCTACCTAGTTATTAGAACAATAATATCTTAGGTACTATTCTAGCGTTTAGTTAGTACGTTTAGTCTACCCGTTAGTTTACGGATAGAACGCTATACTAAGCTTACGCTTTATATACGTCTTATAGCAAAAGTCGCTCTAAAACTAACTAGTAAATAGAGATCCTCTATTACTAACTATTCTAGCTAGGATTCCAAACCTTCTAACTACCTCTCTTAAGAAGATATCTACTAGCTCTACTACTATACACTTCTTTATAGTAGGTACAAAGAGGCTTATCTTCGTATAGCGATCGACTATTACAAGTATCGTAGTATAGACGTAGGTACCGAGCTTGCTTAGCGGTAGATCGGTAATAAAGTCTATTGTTAGCTCTTGCTAAGGTCTAGTAGGCATTGGTAGCGTAGCCAACTCGCTATATAGGCGATGGCGCCTCGCCTTCGACCTCTAGTATATCGCGTAGATAGAGATATACTCCGAAACCTCCTAAGCTAACTCCGGCTAGGTATATTTCCTACGTATTAGCTTAACCGTCTTAGCTTAGCCGAAATGTCCTATAAGGGGGTTATCGTAGTATATGCGCATTACCTACGTTCTTAACGCGAGGTCCTTAGGCATATAGATCGCCTCGCCTTAGAAAAGGATATCCTCTCTAATAGAATACTCCTTAAAGGTACCGGTCTTTTTAGTAGCCTCGTATAGCTCCTTTACTATAGGCTCTAGCTACTATAGGGTACGTATGAAACTAAGTAGTAGGTCTAGTACCTAGTAGTAGGATCTATTATCCTTGACTACCATAGCCGCAACTCTAGCTAGGTAGTATACGAAGCTATTACGCTTCGTATACGTTATTACTATCTTTTGTATAGAGATATATATTATAGTAGCTCGCTTTGCGACCGGCTCTACCTCTTTAGAAAGGTCTAACTAGACTAAGAGTTTAGCTTATAGCGTTAGTAATAGGTTACTTATCGCTTACGTCTCGCCTTCGTAGTCGCTTCTCCTCGAAGGAGCGTCTATAGGGTTTCTTTTCCCTACTTAGTATTCGATAGTGAAATCGAATAGGGCTAGGAAGGTTACCTACCTTGCCTACCTACCTAATAACTACTTTATCGTTATAAACCCCTTTAGGTTCGCGTAATCTATAAGTACGCGTACTATATACTACGAGCCGTCGAAGTATAGTCTCTAGTACTTAAAGGACTCGACTACTACTAGTAGCTCCTAGTTATAGGTCTCGTAGTTAGTCTCTACGGGTATTATCTTTCTCGACTAGAAAGCGATAGGATACTAGTTACCGTCCTCTACCTACTATAAGAGGATCCTAGCTAATACGAACGTAGACGTATCGGTTTCGAGGCGTAGGGGCTACATAGGATCAAAGTGCCTAAGTAGCGATGCCGAATAGAATATATCCTTTAGGCTCCTAAACGCTTGCTCCTCGCTTACGCCCTACTAGATTAGACCCGGCTTTCGGCCGTTCTTAGCTCCCTTAGAGAGGGCTATTAGAGGTATAATAATCTAGGAGTAGTTAGGTATAAACCTATAGTAGAAATTGTAGAACCCGAGGAAGGACTAGACTTCGGTAAGGGTAGAAGGACGCGGCTACTCGGTAATTGCGTCTACCCTACTCCTATCTATCGATACGCCTTTAGTACTAACGATGAATCCTAGGAACTCTACCTATTTCTTCTAGAATAAGTACTTCTTATAGTTAGCGTACAAGCCGAACCGCCTAAGCCTTTTAAGTACTACGCGTACGTTACGTACGTAGTACTCTTTGTTCTTACTATATACTAGGATATTATCTAGGTAGACTATATAGTAGATATTAACTAGGCCTACTAAGGCTCGGTTAATATAACCCTAAAAGGTTGCCGGTACGTTAGTAAGCCTAAATAGCATTACTAGGTACTTGTAGTATCCGTAGCGCGTACGAAACGTAGTCTTCTACTTATCGCCTCGCTTAATACGAATACGATAGTAGGCGTCGACAAGGTCCAAGGACGTATACTATTCCGTATCCTTTAACCTATCCATTGTCTCGCTAATAAGAGGTAGGGGGTATCGATTCTTAATAGTAATCTTATTAAGATCCCTATAATCGATATATAACTAAAGACTACTATCTTTCTTTAGTACGAACAAGATAGGCGTATCCGCCTCGCTTACGCTAGGCCTAATCTACCTATTCTCTACTACCTTAATAAGGTATTCCCGAAGGACCTAGAGCTCCCGCTCCGACTAATAATATAGGGGGCGATAGGGAGGCTTCCTCCTATTAACTAGGTCGATCGAGTACTCTACGTCGGCGTATAGCTAGCGTCGAGCCTCCGGTATTATAGTAAAGATATCTACAAAGTCCTTAAACTCCTCTAGTAGATTAGGGTTATTAGCCGCTATGCCGGCGTTACGTATACTTACTATATATACGTACGTCGCGTTACGCATTTCTTAGAAGAACTACTATAGCTCGCTTACTACGATAGGTCTTACCTCGCTACTAGTACTATAGGTCTACGTATCCGTTACGCTATCTACGATTACCCGCTAGTCCCTTCGCTAAGGCCTACCTAGTATAAGATCTAGGTTAGGCATTTCGAAGGTATAAAAGGTACTAGTTGTTACGCGTTCCTAACCCGACGAGTCTATAATACGTAGGCTTAGCGTATACGCTCCGTAATAGTACCCGCGTTTCCCCTAGAAGCTATCGGACTTGAAGTATATATATAGGTCTATTACGTACATAATGCCTAAGGCTATAACTACCGCACTTCTTATTCCGACTTTCTCGTAGATAGTCTCTTCTCGAATACATTAGTTACATTAAGTAGTTATAAGCCCTCTACGTTTCTAACGTACCTATATCTAAGTACCTCTATCGACTACTACGTAGCTAGTATTGTTAGTATCTTAGCGCGACGCTCCGATACCTCGTTATCGCCGCCGCCGCTACTCAAGTGTTCTAGTAGGTACTAGTACTTCGAGTCTATCTAATTTAACTAATACACGCGTCGGCTATCCGCTATATACGCGTACCTATATTCGGCGCAAGGCTAATACACGGTTTGTATTATATTGCCCCTTGTTCTACCCCTATCGTCCCTATTGCTAAAGCTATCTACAATAGTACTAATAGTAACCGGTGTCGCCGGCGCTTATATAAGCAATATTCCTAAGCTAAAGAACAAGGAGAATTACCCATCATGGTCCTATACCGCTAAGGGTGCCCTTAAAGGTATATCGGTATAGCGCTATATATAGGGTACCCGCCTACGACTAAAGGTTAAAGACTCGAGTAAGTCTATAGAAGAATTCGAAGACCGCTAAGACGAATAGGAGGCTAAAGACTAGATAGCGCGTACCTAGATCTTTACTAACTATGTAGCCGACATCTAGTAGTCGCTACTTAGACTCGGTACCTCTTAGGATATGTAGGACTTTCTTAAGAAGAAGTATACTAGTAACGGTAGGTCTACTGAATTTATGTTGTTCTAGGAATATTCTACCCTTCGGTATAAGGGCAAGGACATTGAGAAGTTCTACAATAACTATAAGAAGAAGCTAGGTATACTAAAGGAGACTAAGTTAGCTATTAGTAACTACTAAGTAGTCTACTTCTTTATTATGCTTATTAGCCCCTTCTATAAGGCCTTTGTATAGATAAGACGCGAGCAAATGCGAGCTACTAACTTCAAGATCGATAGCAATACACTCGACAATATTATTAGTACGCTACTAGACGAGAATATCGTATAGCTTAACTAGGCCTAGTATAGTAGATACTTTGGTCTATAGAAGCTAGCTTAATCGTAGCGGCCGCTAGCTAGTAATACTAACTCTAATTAAGCGCCTCGAGGCGGCGGTCGTAGTAGAGGCCGTAGTAGCCGTAGACGCGGCGGAAATAGTAATAATAATAATCCGCCTTACGAGAAGTACTTACATTACGAAGGTACCTATCTATCCGATAGGTACTATACTAAATACCCTTATCTAAAGGAAGAAGACCGACTCCGCCGTAAGCGCGAGAAGGCTAAGAAGAAAGCATAGCAATAGCGCGGTCTAACTACTTAGTAGTAGTAGTAACCTTAATCTACGCCTCCGTAGTAGAGCCTATTTACTAATAGTATACCCTACAACGATCTACGACCTAACTCTATACTACCTAGTAACTACTTATTTATTGCTACGGTCGAGGTTAAGGTTAGTAATCGCGCCTATATAGTACTATCGGCTACTATACGTACGATAGACTAGGTAGTCGACTCTAGTACTAGTATATATATAATTAATAATCTAGCTTTACTTATTAAGTATAAAGGTTACAATATTCTAGTACGATTTAGAGGCAATACTAAGCAAGCAATATTGATTAGTACTACCTAGACTAAGGTAGTTAACGATCGAGGTGTTAGTACAATGTAGCTTACTAAGACACTATATGTACTAGGTCTAGCCGCTAACCTTATATCTACCGAGAAGTTAGCCGACAAGGGCTACTTCTATCGCAATAACAAGCGAGTCCTATTTACTTATAGTAGCGATAGTAACGAAGTAACGGTTACTTAGACCTACTACAAGAATAGTCTCCCCTTTCTATATATCCCTATATCCGGACCTAACGGTAAGGCGGCTATTGCCCTTTTATCGAAGAAGGGGATACTAGTAGGTACTATAAATAACTAGTACCTATAGTATAGTTATATTTACTATAGCAAGTTGCTATAGCTAGAAGCTAATAGATATATCGTAATCCTTAGAGATAAGAAGAAGACCTTCTATAACTATATTACCTATCGTATATTAATAGTATATAAGGGGTATAATCGACTACCTCGGCTACGACCTTCTACTATCTATTACATTGTTAGTGTAGATGTAGTCTATATTACTAACCCTAGTCTACTCTAAGAGCGCTACTTTACGCTCTTTACCTATACTAAGTTAGCTTATCGCTATAAATACCCTAGTACCTTAAAGATAGGTATAGTACTAGTAATTAAGCATTATCGTATACATATTCGTACTTAGACTAGCCTTTCTATACCGATATACCGCCTCGATAGAGGGGGTAAATACGGAGGCAATAGTCTACTAGAGTAGACTCGTAATAATAGCATTATGCTATAGGTTACCGCTCTACATTCATCTATACAAAATAGACTTACTAAGGTTAGTAACTACATTGTCTATATAATAGCTCGAAAGATAATACTATAAGTAGACCTTCTAAAGGCTCTATAGCTATACGTAGTTAGTGTAGCTACTTATATCCTAAATATTACGCCTACCTAGGTTAATGGTAGAGATAGTCTATATACAGTTATTACTAAGGAGCTTAACTAGTCTCGAAAGTACCCTCGCTTGTAGTACCTACGAGCCTATAGCTACATAACTATCTTATACGACTATAGTGTTACTCGTAGTAAGAAGTTTAATGCCCGTAGTAAGGTTAGCAAGTTTGTTAGGTATGCTAAGGACTCTATAGACTCTAGCAAGTACATAATCTACCTACCTAATAAGTATAAGGTAATTGCTTCGAAGGATGTTTAGTTTCTTGAGTTAGAATCTAAGTTAAAATCTAAGTCAAAATCGGACTCAATATCTAAGCTACTATTACTAGAAGGCATGTAGTTATATACCAATCCTAACGACCCTTCCGAGAGCGAGTTTATAACCATTGAATTAGTCATGCCTATACTATTCAATGTTACAATAAGCGATGCTCCTATAGCACCTATAGCTAGTATTGTTCAATAGCTCTAACCTTAGCAAGAAGGACCTATAGAAGAGCTTGAAATGCTACTAGTAGATAATGTTATTAATCTACTACTAATCGAAGACGATATACTAGGAGTCTAGCTATTAAGTAATAAAGATAGCTTCCAATCTACTAAAGAAGAGCCTATACCTATATTTAATCCAAATGCTAAGAAGGATAAGCCTAGCTAGTTACTAGAGTTTGAGCGACCTAATAATGCTAGCGCTCGTAGTACTCGATTAACCCGTAGTAAGAAGTCCGCTCGAGACCTACTACGTAGATACCTAGCCGATACTTATAGCAAGGCTAATTAGTATACCCGCAACCTATCTAATATGCCTATTGCCTATATAAAGGGCTTTATAGCTACTTACTACGTTGCTAAGTAGAATGATAGCGATCCTATTCCAATTCTAAAGAGCTATAAGGAAGCTAAGGAGTCGCTATATTAGCCATAATAGTAGGAAGCCTATAAGGCTAAATATAAGTCATTGATAGACAATACTACCTAGATCTATGTTCTAAGACTAGAAGTGCCTAAAGGCCGTAAGGTTATCCGTAGTAGATAGGTGTTTATCATTAAGCGCAATGCTAATGGCAAGGTTAGTCGCTTTAAGGCTCGCTAGGTTATTAAGGGGTTTACTTAGGTTAAGGGACAAGACTATAACGAGACCTATACTGTAGTCGCTAAGCTATCTACTCTACGAGCTCTATTTGCACTAATTACTTACTACGATCTAGAGGCTTAGTAGTTTGATATTCTAACTACCTTCTTAAATACTACTATTAGCAATAAGTACAAGATCTATATCGAGTAGCTACACGGCTTTAAGAACCGTAGTAGTAAGGGCATAGTCTGCCTACTACTAAAAGCACTATATAGACTAAAGTAGTTACCTATACTATAGTACGAGGAGCTCCGCAAGTACTTAAAGAGTATAGATTTTATCCCTATTATAAGCGACGTGTATGTATTCAAGTATACGGTTAGCGGCTCGATTATTGTTATCTACGTAGATAATATAATTATTATTGCCTACTCAATAGCTACTTTGCAAGTAGTTACTTAGTTACTAAAGGACCGTTTCTATATACGAGAGCTTAGTAACCTTTACTATTATCTCGGTATACGCATTATTCGCAATCGCAAGGACTATACTATCTATATAGTACAAGACGCCTATTTGAATAGGCTTACTAAAAAACACGGTATATAGGGCCGTATAGTACCTACAACTCCAATAGCTCCGCGCTATATTAAGGCGACTCTATAGCGTGCCCCTAAAGACTATGTCGCTACTACTACGTTTAAGACTAAGTACTAAGAGGGTATTGGCGAGGCTTTGTAGCCTATAATAATTACTCGACCTAATGCCTACTATACTACTAGCTTATTGTCTCGATTTGTTACTAATCCGACTAAGGAACACTATTACGCGCTCCTTTGGTTAATTGAGTACCTTATTAGTACTCTTAACCGCGGTATACGCTTTTAGGGGACATAGAGCGATAATGAGCTTAATCTCGCTAGTTACTATAATGCCTTATAGGCTAATAATCCGGTAACCCGCCGCTCTACTAATAGCTTCTATTTTATACTAGCTAGTAGACTATTGCTATACAAGTTAGGCTACTAGACCTTAGTTACTTTGTCCTCTATAGAGGTAGAGTATGTCTAGCTTACTACTACTACTAAGGAAGCTATGCCCCTAATACGCATATTGGAAGAAATGGGATACAAGGGCACTATTAAGCCTATTACCTTGTACGAGGATAATTAGTTAGCAATTGCTATTACTAAGTCTACGACAGATAGCCGCACTAAGTACATAGATACTAGGGTATACTATATTCGAGAGAAGATCGCTAACGGTATAGTTATCGTTACCTAGATTAGTACTTATAATTAGATTGCTAATGGGTTTACTAAGCCACTTAACAAGCTTAAGCATAGTCGCTTTATTAAATAGTTAAACCTTGTAGACTACAAGAGCGCTATTAAGAACGCCGCTTAGCCTATCGCTAAGTACTAATAGTCCGGTTAGAAAGAGGATATATATTGTTTAGTTCAACTACTACTATTTGTTTAATACCCCCCTTTGTTTGCTTTGTTCGGCTATATATACGCGATAAGGGGGTAACTTAAAGTGTGTATATAGGTCTATTACGTATATGATGCCTAAGGCTATAACTACCGTACTTCTTATTCCGACTTTCTCGTAGATAGTCTCTTCTCGAATACATTAGTTACATTAAGTATCGGTACTAGGTAGGGTAGTATTAGTAATCTACTAGGGTTAGTATTAGAGTACAAACTCGCGTAAGACAATATTGATATCTACTATATTATCTAGTAGGCATTCGACGCGTACGTCTCTACCCTACGTTACTATTACGCTACGTACGCGTTGCGACGGTATACATACTATAGAGCTACTAGAATTAGCTATAGTATTTACCCTTAACTCTTAGTAGACGCTTTGCCTTTTCCCTTATTAGCTACCTCGACCTTACGTATAGCCTACGAGTCGCTATCCTTCTATAGGTACTTATTAGGGCAATCGGGCTTGTAATAGCCCTTCCTCTTATACCTATAGTATTTAACTAAAGATAGGTCCCGACTAGGCTTCGAGTCTTTAGTCCGTATAGGCTTCTCGCCTACTTTCTTGTCGCGTCCGCCCTACTCCTTACTACTACTATAGTTATTAAGGCGGCGCTTCTTCTTT
>LFZO01001235.1:0-10760 GCA_001578225.1 Pseudocercospora musae | reverse complement strand
ATTTATCGCTAGTTACCTTTACGTCGCTCTAAGTCTCCCTAGCCCGTTTCGGCCCGATAGCGACTCGTATAAAGTTCAATAGCAATCCATGCCTTAATTGTACTAATATTATATAGGGCTATACCGGCGGAAGCCGTGTTGCCCTTCTCGAGGCTATATGCCCTCAAATCGACCCGTCTAACCGCGAGGAGGACCTTACTAACGAGACTAAGTACTTTAACTACCTAAAGTATACCTCTCGTAGCTCGGGCTACTTCTAAGTAAGTCGTTTTAGCCCTAGGTAGCACTAATAGGGCTAACTAGCGTCTAGATTCCTATAGAATATAAGCCTACTATTAAGGTAGCTAATAGATTGCGCTAGGAGGCCCTAGATAACCCGACTAATGGAAAGAAGGCCCGAGAGGCCTACTAAGCTTATGTATCGGTCTACGAGAAGGTTAAAAAGTACGTATTAGCTCGTATAGAGTCGAGTTGCGCTAACTAGTACCCCTTAGGAAGTACCCTCGTTTTGAAGGTATCGGTAACCTCTATACTTATATAGGCAAGGCCGAATTTAATATATCTAGTCCGTCTCGACCCCCTTTGCCCTATCTTGCCTCGGCTAACCCTCTTAGGACCTTAGAAGGACCGCGATACTATAATGAAAGAGGAGATAGAGCGTAATATAGCCGCCGGAGTATATATAGACCCCTTCGGCCCTCTCTAGCCTTAGCTAACCCTATTCGATTAGACTCTCGTTAAGAAGCGTAAGCGTATTAGAAATAGCTACGTATCGTCTTAAAAGAAGATAAAGGGGCTTGAGAGGGACTAGAAGGAGGTCGCGAAGGGCCTAAGTACTTGCCTTTAGCTATATACGGGTCAAGTTAAGGCGTTTTAGCGCGGTTTGGGTCGTATGCCCGCTAGTAAGGCCTATACGGCTCTTACGGAGCTAGTAAAGGAGTCGCCGAGCGCTAACGACTTGTCTAGGGAGTTCCTAACCCCTCGCGAGGTCTTCCGCGGCCGGTAGGTAGATAAGGACTCCTTTGGGGCCTAGTAGGACCCTTTTGTATCGAGATAGCCTATATACTTACTTAGTACGAGTCGGATCTTGGGTTAATAGTTCTAGTCGCCTCTAGTTAGTCTATTTTAGGCCATTCGCGTCCTAGTAAGCAAGGAGTTAGCTAGGTATACCTAAATGCATTTGAACGAGGCTAATTAACCTCGAGTTTGTTTATATAACCTCGCTTTACTCCCTTCCGTCTCGCTATAGGTACGTATCGCTAAGTATCGAGGCGACTAGGCCCGTAGTAGGGAGAGGAGGATTTATTTAGTACCGGAGAGGCTCGCGTCTATACCGCGTTACCGCTCTATAGCGGCGTCCGCCCTATTAGTGCGAGGAGTAGATGCTACCTCGTACCTACGTTCCTTTAGGGCCTCTTCCGTCCCTCCGTCCGCCTAGCGAACGCCTTAAGGGCCGCCCTACTTAGGTACTCCGCCGGTTCCTAGGTATTCTCTTCTTCCCCGTATCCCTTCTAGGATACAAGGTATTCCTACTTTCCCTCGGGCTCCCTTTTCTTCCGGATAACCCTTTCGACCTCGTATACGTTAGGGTCGCTTATCCGTATCTTAGGAGGATCCTCCTAGTCCCTCTAGGTTATTTCCGGCTCGAGATAGTCCTCTAAGAGGGATACGTAGAACGTAGGATATATATTAGAGCCCTTAGGTAGCTTAAGGCGGTATACCGCCTTATTAACTACCTTCCGTACTCGGAAGGGCCCTATGTACTTATAGTCTAGCTTCTTCGACCGGCGGACTATATCGAGGAACCTCGCGTTAAGGTATACCTAATTACCGACGGCGTAGGTCTTAGGTTTCCGTCCCTTATTATACTATTAGGCCTAATATTCCTTCGCCTTTTCTAGCCGAGCCTTTAGGCTATCTCGAATACCCCTTACTTTAGCTATAAGGGCCTTAGCTCGGGGCGCCTTCCCCTCTACCTAGGGCATTTTAGGCTACCTAGCGTAGAGCGGGTCCCGAACGTTATACGTCTAGAAGGGAGTTGCCCCTATTACCGTATACTAGCTATCGTTATATATAAACTCGGCTAGGCTAAGGAGGCGTGCCTAGTCGTCCTACTCGAAGTTATAGTAAATACGTAGGTACTACTCTATCGTCTAGTTCTAGCGCTCGGTTTAACTATCTATCTAGGGGTAGTAGGTAGTACTAAGTCCCCTACGGACCCCTATATAGTAGTAGAGGCTACTCTAGAACTTAGAGGTAAGGATCGGTCCCCGATCTAACGTAATAGACTATAGGACGCTATGTAGACGGACTACCTCCCTTAAGAAGATGTCTACTAGCCCTTTAGCGGTAATCTCCTTTCGATATAGGGCATAATAGGCTATCTTAGAGTACCTATCTACTACTACGAGGACGCTATCGTAGGTCTAGCCTAGGACGGTACTCGGAGGTAGATCTATAACGAAGTCGAGCGTTAGGTCCTCCTATAGCGCCTTAGGGGGGCTCTCGGCGTATAGGACCCTATAGGGTAGGTACCTCCGCGGCTTTAATCTAGTATACGCCTTATAGCTACGGATGTAATCTTTAATATAGTGCCTAACCTTGGGCTAGTAGTACCCTCTCTAGACTAGCTATAGGGTCCTTTCGAACCCGAAGTGCCCCGATATAGGGTCGTTATAATAGAGCTAGAGGGTTTCTAGGCGAAGCGGTCCTACTAGTACGTACATCGCGTCTTAGTAGAAGAGGAACCCCTAGGACTCCTTCTACTAAGCTAGCTACGGTTACTAAGGCTCGTCTCTACCCTTAAGAGCCTCCCTAATCCTAATCGCCTCGGCGTCCGTCCCTAATACTACCCGGATAGCATTTGTAAGGCTATTTTGTACCTCTCTAACCTTAGCTATCCTAGCGAGGTAAACGAAGGATTTGCCGTACCCTTCTAGTCCCCTTCGTACCGAGGCGACCCTTGTCGGCCCGTCCTAGGGCTCCTCGCCTATAAGTTGCCTTTGTAACCTCTCGAGGGGTATATACGAGTCCCCTTCGTTTAGCTAGCGACTAGAGTAGTCGACGTCTATATAGTTAGGTCGTTAGCTAGCCCTATTAGCCGCCCTATTTTCCTTTCCTAGGTAGTACGAGATATAGAAGTCGAACATAGCGAGCTATTCGGCTTAGCGAACTTGTCGTCTCGTAAGTTCCTTAGTCGTTATGAACCATTTAAGGTTATTATAGTCCGTAATAACCTCTACTTAATACTATACGCCCTCTAAGTAGTACCGCTAGTACTTAAAGTACTTAACTATCCCTAGCATTTCGCTATCGTAGATATCGTAGTTCCTTTCCGTACTATTTATCTTTCGCGAGAAGAAGGCTACTAAGAACTAGTACGTCTTGCCCTTATACCTATACTATTATATTATAACGCCCGATATAGCGTAGGTCGAGGCGTCCGTTTCGACCCTAATTAGTCGGGATAGATCGAAGTGCTTTAGAACTAGGGCCGTATAGAACGCCTCCTTAAGCTAGTTAAATACTAACCTTGCTTCTATATCTAAGGTAAGTCGCTACGATTCTTCTTTGCGTTGCCTTCGCCTACCCTTAGCTATATTAGGCCCTCGCTCCGTTAGGCGATTTAGCGGGGCTACTATCCGGGAGAATTGCCTAATAAAACGCCGGTAGTAGTTAGCGAACCTAATAAAGATATAGATATCCCTTACGCTCCTCGGCTTAGGCTACTCTCTAACCGTTACGACCCTTTCTAGCTCCATTTCGACCCTATTCGGGGTAATTATATAGCCGAGGAACCCAATACGGTCCCTATTAAACTCGTACTTGCTAAGCTTTGTATATAGCTTGTAGCGTTAGAGCCTTTCGAGGATAGTAGTAATATAGCGGGTATGTTCTCCCTAGTTTAGGGAGTATATTAGGATGTTATCTAGATAGACGACGTAGATCGTGTCTACTAGGTCCGACAAGGCGCTAAGGATGTAGCTCTAGAACGTAGCCGGGGCGTTTGTAAGCCTAAATAGTATTATAGTATACTCGAAGTACCTATATCTCGTACGGAAAGCGGTCTTCTACTCGTCCTCCTACTTAATACGGATCCTATAGTAGGCATCTCGAATATCGAGCTTCGTAAAGACCCGAGCATTAGCGAGACGGTCTAAGGACTCCTATACTAGGGGTAAGGGGTACCGATTCTTAACCGTAATAGCGTTCAAGTCCCGGTAGTTAACGTATAGCCGTAGGCTACTATCCTTCTTTTTAGTAAAGAGAATACTAGTACCTACTAGGGACTTTAATAGGCGAATCTAGCCCTTCTCGAGGTATTTATCGAGGTATTTCCTTAGGACCGCTAACTCGGTCTCCGAGAGATTATATAACGGGTTATAAGGAGGGGCCTTACCCTCTACTAAGTCGATAGACAACTTATATAAGCTATAATCGGAGAGTAGGAACGCGTCCCCTTCCTCGAATATCCTATAGAGGTACTTATACTCTAGTAGGAGGCTATTCGGGTCGTCTTAGTCCGTCTTAACTATCGATATTACGAAGAGACGCGTATCCTTATCTAATATAGCTCTCGAGAAGTCGGAAGGGCCCGATATAGCGTAGGTACGCTACTTACGAGCCCCCTTTCTCCTCTAGATAGCTATCTTAGCTACGAAGTCGATCGAAGGGTTCTATCGTTCTAACTAGGATATCCCTAGTACAATGTTAAAGCTATAGATCCTTCTAACGGCGAAATTGTCTACGTAGCCCTACTACTAACCGCTCGTATCCGATACTTCGTAGGTTATATAGCATTTGCTACTTATAGCTAGCGACTAGCCGTTAAGGGTCTCGTACCGCTTAGCGTCTATATTACTTAGGGCGAGGCTAGCCTCTTTAGCTACTATACTATCTAAGATATTAGCCTACGAGCTATAATCGATAAGCCCTCTAAGCGTATAGGAGTTCTCGCCCTACTATAGCTTAACGTCTAGTTAAATTAGCTAGAACTAGTCCCGGTTAACCTATCTTAGTCTACCGGGCTCTACGCTCCTTCTCTACTCCTCGATATAAACGACCTAGCCTACTATAGCTAAGAGTACTACTAGGCGGGTTTGTCTTTTCCCGATTCTAGATTATAGATAGGGCATTAGGGCCTCTTATAGCCCTTCTTACTATAGTACTAGTACTAGAGGACTTCTTAGTCCTTCTCGGACCTATTGTAGGCGTTCTAGCGCCTCTATAGGAAGCCTCGGCCCTTTCCCCCTCGGCCGCGGCCTCTAGAGTCTCTAAGTAGCTTATCTAGTACTACGCTAGTAGTACTATTGTCCGAGTCGGAGTATCCGCGCTTCCTATTATCCTAGTCTTTATCCCTACGGGACCTATACTCGTTTTCTAGCGAGCGATAGTAGGCATTCGCTACTTCCTCCGCCTTAATTAGGGTTCGGAAGCGCTATTAGCCTACCTTAATACGGTATCGGATCCTCTTGTCTATAGCCGCTACAAAGTCGTATATTATATAGTCCTAGCGATCCTCTTCGACCTTATCCTACTAGATCTTTATATAGTTTAGTAGTTCGGATAGGGTACGATTCCCCTAGTTAGCCCGCTTTAGCCTATCTAGGGCTAATTAGCGGCGCTCTTCTTTCGTCCCTATAGAGTCTAGTATTATCTACTTTATCTTCTCCTAGGTATACTCCTCTAAGTCCGAATATCTAGTATATCGCTTCTATTTGACTTGCTACTCCGTTTCTATCTATTCCTTAGCTAGGTCTACCTTTATTTCTTCTATAGAATAGATATAAGGGGCCTGCCTAAAGATACGGTCGTAGTTAGTAACCTATTAGTCGTAGTCTGCGCGCCCCTTATCCTCGAATACGTAGAGGTTCCTCGCTTTAGGGATAGCCGATCCCGTAGGTATAGAGGGTAGTATAGCTAGGGCTACGCTTAGCTAAGCACTCCCTTGATTTATTAGGAGGGAGGCTTCCTAGGCTATGTCGGCTATCCTTTTCCTAAGACGGGCTAATTCGAGGCATTATTCCGCCTATTTAGCCCGTTCTTCCTTATACTAGAGCTAGGCCGCTAGGACCTCGTTATCGAGGTCCTCTTCGGCGTCGCCCTAGTCCTCATCGTTATCGACGGTGTCCCCTAGCGAGTCGTTAGCCGGGGTAGAGGAATTATTATCCTACTCGGTATTAGGAAAGGTTTCCTAGTTGTTTTCCTAGCTAACTAGGTTAGATACCGAGGCCTTTACTTTCTTCTATACTATTTTGAGTACTACGTAGTACGCTTTAGAAGAGCAATTCGTATATAAAAGGGGTATAGGATGCGTAGTATATAGTACTCGATTAGAACTACTCGAATTACTAAAGAGGAAAGGAAAGAGAGGTATCTAGAGCAAAGATATATATCTATGGGCCAAGACGGGCCGCCCCGGCCCTTCTTGGCCTATTTCGACTCTAGATAAGCCGACTAGGCCCCTAAATGGGTCGACTAGGCCGTAATCGTAACAATAGCGGAATACTAAGCTAAGTACTATAATACTAACTATAAGGCTTAGAAGTATAGTATTAGCGATTTAGTACTATTATTATCTAAGAGTATTAGACTAGATCTACTAAAGAAGAAGCTTAGCCTAAAGTATCTTAGCCCGTTTCGTATTATCGACGTAGTAGGAGTATAGGCATATCGCTTAGCGCTACCTACTAGTACGAGAATCTATAATGTTTTCTATATATCCCTACTCGAGCTATAGAAAGGGCGTAAGGACGAGGAGTATAAGGTTAGTATACTAGTTATAGAGGATACGAATAAGTAGCGTATAGAAGAAATCGTAAAGAAGAAGGTATAGAAGGGAGAGACTTACTACCTTATTAGGTAGGTAGGCTAGCTAGAAGAATATAATACTTAGGAACTAGTAGAATATATAGAAGACTTAGTAGCGCTTAACGTATTCGAGGTATAAGCGAGATATAGTTAGAGAATATAAGAATAAGATAAGATAAGGTTAATAGATATATACTCGTTTCGCTATTAATAGGGGTATTTAGCCTAGCTTAGAATAAAAGAAAATTATACGTTCGCGGCGCTTGCGCGCTATAGGCGGATAACCTACTAACTAGCTCTAAGGAGCTAGCTACTCTCGTAACTATTAGAACCCTCCCCCTTAGTAGGTATAGGTAGGAAGCCTATAGTAGTATCGACTACTACTATAGTAGTATATATCCCCTTTAGGGCGAGATTCTATCGCGGTTAGTATACGCTTAATAGGCGATAGGAATATAAGGATAATACGTACCTAATAGCCGATTTCTACTAGACTAGAAAGGTTAATATTAATACGCTCTAGAATAGCTACTAAGTCTAGGCCGTTAGTAGTAGCCGGCGCGACGCTAGCGCTTTAGCTATACTTAAGTAGCGTATCGTTACTAGTAATCTTGTTCTTGTTACGGTAGTAACTATTTAGAGATTTCTTAACCTCTAGAAAAGCTAGGTAGTTAGTAGACGAGACGCGTACGAAGAGGAAGCGATACGTATAGTCTACGTATACGTCTAGGCGCTACTAGATCTCGTCTAGACTAATCTAAGCCTAGATAGGATTATCCCTATACTTAGGGTCGTCTAGGTCGTAAGTAGCGTACTTAGCGCGAGCTATACGTATACGCTAGAGTAGCGCGACGAGGTATAGTACTATAACTAGCTTATAGGGATAGTGCCCCTTAGTATATCTCTAATACTTCTTCTTAGTAGTAGGATATATATTACTACTAATATATACGTTATTTAGATCCTCTATAGCGAGTTAGTTACGAGACGCGTATAAGAAGCGTACGAGGATCGTTCTTACTATTAGTAGTTATATATAGGAAGTATCTACTATAACCTTCTATATTAGGCCTAAAGCGCTTACTAGCTATAACTAGGATAGTAGGACTAGTAGCGCTACGCTTACGCGACGTAAGCGGGATACGGGCTAGGTCTATATAGAGAGTAGTATAAAAATTGTTAGTTAAAGTATAAGAAGAGCTTATATAGAGCTAGCAAGGTACTAGCGCGGTACTAGTAGAAAGCTTAGAAATAGGGGAAGTTTTTAGGTAGACTATAGACACTACTTATATATAGGCTACCTAGTTACTAATAATAATAATTAATACGTTCTTAGAAATACGCTAGATCTACCTAGCTACGTTACTAGTAGAAACATAAAAATTCTACTATATAGTAATAAAGAGTTTTCGTATAGTAACTAGCTATACAAAGTAGCGACGTACGCGAAGCGTATTCGGAGCGCTAGAGGCGCGAGAGAATACGTAGATAGGATAGCTTAACGAGGAGTTAGATTTGTCTATAGCTAGGGATAGCTATACTAGGAGAAAGGGGGTAATTATAAGGACCTCGATAAGGTAAGGTCTCTTACTAAGCCCTAAGTATACTAAGCGGCGTACGCTAGGGGCGTACGCTAGATATACGTAACTCGTATAGCCTTTTTAACTTAGCGCGCTACGTAATCCTTTTAGGAGGCACTTATTAGTTCTACTACCTACTATGTCCTCGGTTAGGCGGGTATTCTATACGTTACTATATACCTAGCCCCTAATATCTTCTATATATCTATACTACTTACTAATTACTATATCTATATATATAGTAGTAACTAGACAAGTAAGCGATTTAGGCTTAGATCTCTAAATATATAGTATTCTCTTAGAAAACGCTATCTAGATAACTTAGATAGCGATAACGATAAAGCCGCCTAATAAATTTATATAGTAGGCATATCTATAAGGCTTAATCTATATTCTATACGCGTTTCCGAGCGATAGAGCTATACTACTAGAAGATAGCGGAGATTTCCGATATCCCTACTTTAGCTATATATAATCGGCTTAGTATACTTCTATAGTACTTTATTACTACATTTCGATACTATACTAACTACGTATCGTTAAACAAAATATATACTCTTTATCTCCTATCTTCCTAGTATATTGTATACTAAAAATAGTTAAAATTAGTTATAAAATAAGCTTACTATCGCTTAGTTCGCTATATACTAGTATTGTTTAAAAAATCCATCGTTCCCTAGAAGCTAGATATATTAAATTTACGTATTCTAGTAGCCGCTACGTCTTCTTATTACTTTATTATTAACCTTAGTATTATATCTATCTTATCTCCTAACGCCTTAATTACTTCTCGAAGCTCTTTTACCTCCTACTAAATACTAGCTATCTTATTATTAATCTTAGCCTCTAATTAAGTAAGCTAAGAAGCTATAGAAGCCGGGTTCTTATAGCGGTCTCTAATTAGCTTAAATACCTTAGTTTAAAGGCTTGGTAGCTTCTTCTTAACTATATTAATCTTCTTCCGCTTTACCTTTATATACTCTATCTACTTAGTAGATAGTAATACTTGCGAAGTACTATCTAATAGCGCTAGTAAGCTACTTCGAGAGGATATTAATAAGGTAGTACGAGCTCTTACTAGTAGAGGTATAGCCTTAGCTATAGCTACCTATTCTACCTCTCGAGTATAGCGGCGCTTAGTTAGTAGACCTTCTTTATTACTACTTAGCTTATAGGTCTCTTTATTAGCCTATTCTTACTTAGTAACCTCCTTTTCTATTATCTCTACTAGATTAACCCCGCTAACGTCTTCTTTACTAGATTCTTTATCTTCTACTATCTATAGAGTATTCGCTTCTAGTATATTCTACTTCTTAGATTAGCTCTTAAGTATATTGTCTTTATCTCTATAAGAAGTCGTAGTTACTTTATCCGCTATAGAAGTAGCCTCTTTCCTTACTTTCTTCTTATCCTCTTTATTATCTAATATTCTTATCTACTCTTCTATAAGAGCCCTTATCTCTTATTCTTCTTCTTTACCTAAGCCTATACCGCTCTACTTTAGGTCTAGCAATATCCTATATTCCTTAGTCTTCGAGGTAATAATACGGTTAAGAGAGCCGTATTCTATACTATATTCTTTCTACTATTCGTTCGTATTATAAGCCTAGAAACTATTACTAAGATACTTAGTATTATTAATATAAAGCTATATAAGACTCTTTATCCTTTAGAAGGTTATCTTACTATCCTTCTTAGTCTTCTTCTTTAGTACTTTACTAGTATTATCGCCTTTAATATCTATAGTAATTAAAGTCCTTAGTTTAGCCGTTTAGCTTCTTAAACGCTTACTCTACGACTTCTTCTTCCGCTTCCTTACTTCTATAATAATAATAACCTTACTATCTATCTCTATAGCGCTATTAATAACTAGACTAGTATTACGATTACGGCCTAGTCGACCTATTTAGGGGCCTAGTTAGCTTATCTAGAGTCGAAATAGGCTAAGAAGGGCCGGGGCGGCCTATCTTAGCCTATAGATATATATCTTTGCTCTAGATACCTCTCTTTCCTTTCCTCTTTAGTAATTCGAGTAGTTCTAATCGAGTACTATATACTACGTATCCTATACCCCTTTTATATACGAATTGCTCTTCTAAAGCGTACTACGTAGTACTCAAAATAGTATAGAAGAAAGCAAAGGCCTCGGTATCTAACCCGGTTAGCTAAGAAAACAACTAAGAAACCTTTCCTAATACCGAGTAGGATAATAATTCCTCTACCCCGGCTAACGACTCGCTAGGGGACACCGTCGATAACGATAAGGACTAGGGCGACGCTAAAGAGGACCTCGACGACGAGGTCCTAGTAGCCTAGCTCCGGTACGAGGAAGAACGGGCTAAATAGGCGGAATAACGCCTCGAATTAGCC
>LFZO01001234.1:0-10811 GCA_001578225.1 Pseudocercospora musae | reverse complement strand
TATAGATTCTCGCTAACGTCTATATCTCTAATAAAGATACTATAGCCCTTTAGAAGCAAACTTAGTATAATAATGTCCTTCTACTAAATAGTAATACGCTTAGTATATACGGCTAGTAGGTTAATAGCTATCTAGAGTTAGTATATATTAAGGACGTTAGGGAGTATTAAATATATACTCGAAGAAAGTTATAAGGTATACTTTAGAGGCCTTACGCAATGCCTCGATAGTATTGAACTAAATGCGGAACTAGCTAGCGCTAGTAATACTAGTATCGTAGATTAACTATTTGATTAGTCTCTAGAATAGGGCTCGTAGGATTATAAGGTCGGTAGATATTTATATAGTCTTAATCTACTATAGTACGTTTTCTAAAAGATAATTAGTTATAGCTAGCTATATGGCTAGCTATATAGCTAGCTATATAAAGAGTAAAACTTACTATCTAGGAGACGACGACCTCCGCCTACTTTTGCTTTCTTCTAGAGTCTACGAGGCTTAAAGGTAGTATTTGCGTAAATCTAGCGTATAGTAGCGTAGATGTTATAACGGATACGAGTAGTACCTTTCTTCTTCTTAATAGTACTAACGACGGTCTTTCTAGCTATTGTAGACATAATAAGTATATAATAAAAGGTATAGAAGTACGGAGCGGATAGAGAACTAGCGATATATAAGGTAGATACCGAATTAAAGAAAGTTATTATTATACGCTATTGTATTATAGATTAGTATAACAAAAACGTCGTTACGGCCGTTTCTAGGGAACTAAGTAGAAAATAATAGAAAGTAACGTAATTAAACCTCGATAATAGTAAGACTACTCGATAATAGTAAGAGTAGAACAAAGATATACGCGACTAGGCGAGATTCGATACGATATTAGAGTAATAAGTAAAGCTAAAGAATATAGCTAGTAGTATAGCCGGCTATAGTTAGAGCGTATGTATTAAAAACCTAGTAAGAAATAACCTTAAATAACGTAATTAAGCTCTATAATAGTAAGAGTAGAGAATAATATATACGCGACTAGGTAGGATTCGATACGATATTGAAATAATAAGTAAAACTAAATCTATAGCTAGTAGTATAGCTAGCTATAGTTAGAGAGTATAGATTAAAGAATCTAATAAGTAATAACTAAAAATAATATAATAAAGCTAGTAAGAGTAGAGGACAATATATACGCGATTAGGTAGGTATAAGGAAGTAGTATATAGGGAGTATTAATACGAGCGAATAGTAGTCTTAGCATTTAACGATATCGCCTAAGGAACGAGTAGTTCTCGAGGTAGGAATAGTCGCCTTATCCTATAGTGCCAAGAGTTAGGTAACTCGGGGTTACCTACGGGATACCTCTAGGGTACCTTATAGGTACCTAGCAAGGGCCTTGGCGGTATAGAAGGGCCTTCCCTTATAGTATCCCCCCCCCCTCGATAGCCTATCCTTAGGTCATTTTCCCGCGCCGCTACTACCCGTAGTGCTCGCGCTTTCCCGCGCCGCTATTGGGTTAGTATATGGAAAGCGATAGTACGAAGGTAGAAGAGGTACTCTAGGACCTCTATAGTAGGATAGGGGTACCTCCGAGGTACCTCTATATAGGGCCTACGCCCCGAGAAGAGTAGGCCGCTAGGGAGTAGTTATATAGATCCATTGCCCTACCTAGTAGAAACAACTATCGACGGCAAGCGTCCTATAACCAAAGAGCTATACGCTAAGGCCTAGTTGCCGCCGCCGCCGTACTTCTACTTAGCGTCGTCCTATTATGCGGTCGTACTTATCGGGCTTAGCCCTAGAACGCGGTATCCGCCTCTATTACCTTTAAGGTAGGAGCGAGGGACCTTTAAGGTACCTAATTGCTCCTTTACTTCGAGAACTTTTATATACGGGGTTTGCTTAATACTAAGAATTAGATACGCGTACATTTATCTCCGACTTTCTATAGCAATTAATTTTATATCTAATACTAACTAAATACTATAGTTTCTCTAGGAAACATAAAGAGCGCTTATACGCCAAAGCGTAGAAGTAGTCGAGGTCGGTACACTTAGTTTTTACTAGGAATAACGATTAATAAAGGTATGTTTATTACGCCGCTCTTTCGTATAACCCGCGTTATATACGCCTTACTTATAGCCCCTTTAAGTTACCGCTAAGGTGCCTATAAGGTACTAGAAGTATCTATACGCGAAGTGAGTATAGGTCGCTATAGTTAAAAGCGCGCGTTTCTTTAAACAACTTCCTTCTTCTTTTTATTAATACTAACTAACTTTAGACCTTCTACTCGATACTACTCCGCTCCGATACAACTCTCCTAGTCCCTTAAACACTTTTGCCGACCTTTCTTAACCTCTACTATTACCGCTATTATTGCAAGGCCTAACTCTCGCCGACCCCTTCGCTATAGCTTTAGATTCTAGTAGCGGTAGTTATAACTTTACTACTATTAATACTAGCGTATAGCGTAGTGCTTCGGACAACTCGTTTATATACGCTTAGAAGACCTTGGGTCGCGGTAGCCCCTTAGAGCATTATAACGATAGCCGTCTTTACGCCGATAGCGAGGCTAATACCCCCTCTAAGGACGTCTTGTTTAACTTCTATAGAGTAAGTCCGGTTCTCGAGCCTCGCCTAGAGCTTCGTACTAGCTACGCTATCTACCTCGAGTACGTCTATAGGAGCTAGAATGTCGGTACGAACACGATAACCGCTAGTAAGTAGCTTTCTACTCTAGATAGCTATAAGTTTAAGGAAGATACAAAGTACGGCCGATATAGATCTATATAGGGTTAGGGTTGCAAGCCTATAAGTGTTACCTACGAGGTACCTTAGAGGCATCCGCTAATCTACTATATAGATCCCTCCTATAATGTAGCGCGCTACTAACTTCCTCGAGTACCTCTATCGCTATACTAAGTCGAGTATTAACAATTACGGCGCTCTATACGTAGACACTATTCGTCGAAAGGCGGACTAGCGCAACTACGCCGACAAGATATAGTTAGGCTATAACCGAATCCGCCTCTATCTAAAGAACGATAACCTCCTTAACTACGAGCCTTCTAAGTAGGACTAATTAAACTACGATAACTAGCTAAAGGCTAATCATTAGGCGGCTTAGGAGGCTTTCTCGAAGGGTCGCTTAGTTGATCCAACTACCGAGGGTTAGAATATAACCGTCGATAAGGAGATAGAGTAGTAGTACTTTAAGGCGATAGGCAAGGAGAATCTTAGTACGAAGTTCTAGCGTCTAATCTTCTTTAGCTACGAAGTCCGCTAAGGGACTATCGAGAGGTATTAGAGGTACCTACGAGGGGCTTAGGTTAAGTAGGTAGGACATTGAGTGTTTTCTTTATAAACTTTTAAGCGAGAGTGTAAGCGGCTCGAGAATACCTAGGGTACGCTTAGCGCATAAGTAGAGATAGGAGGTTCTAAGAACGAGTATGTTTTTAATACTATTATCCTAAATAAAAAGAGGATACTCTAGATAGCTAGGAAATCAATAACGGTTAACTAGCGATATTAATGACTTTCATGAAGTTTATCTACTAGTACTATCTCAATATACCTCTAGTCGGAGGCTAGGTCGACGAGAAGAAGATTCTCTAGTTATCGGTAGGATCTCGCAAGCCCTCTTAGAGAGCCTCTAAGGTACCTCTATAGTGCTTTAGGTACTAGAAGTGTTTCTAATCTTCTCCTTATACTCTACGAGTAGACTTAGAGAATAAGCTAATTGCTCCTCCGTTATCTAATCGTCCTATTCGGGCGAATATCCTTTCTACATAACCCTAAACTTCTTATTCTTTTCTCTTCCTTTATAAGCGACGATCTACTCGACCTTATATTCTTACTCTAATCCGTCTTCCTCAATATCGTCGATAGGTAGCGATTAATAATCGTTACGAGCGTTGTATCCCTCTAGTAGCGATATATAGAATACTAGGTATAAGCGCTTTATAGATAGAGGTAGGTTAAGCTTATAAGCCTAGCTTCCGAAGCGCTCTATAATAGTGAAAGGTCCAAGATATTTGTTGTCGAGCTTACGGTAAGGACGCTTCGTACGAATATTCTTTATTAACAATAGGACTTAATTACTAATAGCGAAGTACTTATCCTTCGTTAATCTATTATAGTAGCGTTATTATAGCTCCTAGGCATACTAGAGCGAGGTACGAGCTTCTTTAAAGTCTTTTAGCCTATCGGTTAGGAACGTATACGCTTCCTCTATAAGCTTCTTAGTCCTCGGCGATACTAGCGAGGTACTATCGAGGTACCCTAGAGGTAGGTATTCCCTACTCGATGCGATCTTAATACTATTAGGGAGGTTCGGTTCAATACCGAAAGCAATCTTAATTAGAGATTTGCTACTAAGTCTATTATATAGTTTGCTATTATAAGCGAACGTAGTAGTATATAGTAACCGAGCCTAATTATCTTAGTCCTAATTATAGTAGATACGAAGATAGTTCTCGAGCTATTAGTTTATACGCTTAGTCTAACTATCGGTCTAAGGATAAAAAGTAGTGCCGAGGTAGCGCTTAATAGCGAGATAGTAATAGAAAGTACTCTAGTAGGTACTAGTAAAGATAGATCCTCGATCGGAAACTAACTTATTAGGGGATCCAGTATTATAGACAACTTTATTAAAGAATAACTCGGCTAGAGTAACCGCGTTAATGTCCTTCGTAATAGGAAAGTAACGTACTATTTTAGAGAATCGATCGATAATAACTAAGACGGAATTATATATACGACCTCTAAACCTAGTAGAAGGCGGCAACCTAGTAATAAAGTCTATAGAGAGGTACCTCTAGGGTACCTTGGGGACCTCTAGTAAGCGTAGTCGACTATAAGGCTTGTAGTGTTTAGCTTTTGTTCGTTAATAGATATCGTATTAGGAGACGTATTTAGATACCTCTTTAGTAATCCTAGGCTAATAGTACTTAGTAGCGATAATGTATTAGGTTTGCGCGGTACTATAGTACCCGGCGATAGGATTATCGTAATTCTATCGAAGGATCTCTTACTTGAGAGGCGTAAAGCTAGGAACATATACCTTCCCGTTACAACGAAGGAGGTTGTTATTATCGAATTCCTAGTGTCCTTCTAGCTAAGGACGCTAAGGTACCTTTAAGGTACCTAGGAGGGGCTCTATTAGTTCCTTATCTATACCGCTTTCGGCTACCTACGTAGCTCCGGTTCGGATGTCTTCTATAAAAGCGTCCTTTTGCTAAGCTTCCCGAATAAGGTCTACAAGGGACGCCGGTAGCTCGATAGCGTACGCCGTTTCGCTATCTACTACCGTAGTAACAAGATAGCGAGGTATTAAGAGGTTGCGGTTCTTAGTACTAGCTATCGGTCCTACCCTAGCAAGGTATAGGCTAATAACATTATCGAAAGCGTAGTTATCTAAGTCCTTATTCTCTTCTTAGAGGTAGAGGCTTGCTATCGTTAAATAATCTATTTAACTACCCTAGGGCGAGTCCGTAGGAGAGGACTATTCTACCGATATAGTCGCGAGGGGCCCGCGAGGTGCCTCTATAGTAGGCCGCGGGTCCCGGGTAACTTCTAACTAACGCTTAAGGCTAGGCAAAAGGTCCCTTAGCTCTCTACGTTTAGTATTATCCTTAAATCTATTAAAGTAGTTAGGGCGGTAGGAGAGACTATCCGATAGATTAGATATTCCCTTTTTATACTCGATCGTAAAGTTATAAGTAGCAAGGCGTTTAGCAATACGGGCTTAACGGCTATTAAGCTCCTAAGTCGTTATGAAGTACTTTAGGTTATAGTAGTCCATTATGACTCTAGTCGGATACGCTACTCCTTTAAGGTAGTATCGCTAGACTTTAAAGTACTCGGAAATCGCTATTAATTCTTTATTAGGTATACTATAACGGATCTACGTGCCTACAAAACTCTTGGAGTAGTAGGCAATAGGATACTAGTAGTACTACTAAGGTACCTCCGAGGCACTTAGCTAGAGGAGGATACTAGCGTAGGCCGCATCCGAGGCGTTAGTAATGACTATAATCGGCAAAGTAGGGTCGAAGTGTCGTAGGATAGGAGCTTCTTAGAAGGCCTATTTCAAAGCGCGGAACGATTCTTCGGTATCTTCTATCTATTGCTATAGTCCTTTAATAATCTTCTTCTTCCCCTTTCCCTTCTCTTCTAACTTTCTACTAGCTAATAACTTATTCAATAGACGGGCGATACGTAAATATCCCTAGATGAAACGTCGATAGAAGTTAGTAAAACCTAAGAAGACTTGAACGTCTCTATAACTACGAGGTATAGGCTAATCTTAGATAGCTTTTACCCGCTTCTCATCTATTACAATATCCTCCGGAGTAATAACAAACCCTAAGAACTCTATATACTTGGTATAGAATTCGTACTTAGAAGGCTTAGTATATAGCTTCTATTAACGTAGCCTCTTAAGGACTATTCGGATATGCTTATCGTACTCTTCAAGATTCTTAGAGTAGATTAGTATATCGTCTAAGTAGACTACGTAGATGCGATTAACTAGTCCTACAAGGGCTTAATTAATGTATAATTGGAAAGTAGCAAGGGCATTAGCTAGGCCGAACGGTATAACGAGATACTCGAATAGACTATATCGAGTCTTGAAAGCCGTCTTCTACTTATCTCCTTCGTAGATACGAAGACGATAATAGGCATCTTTAAGGTCTAATTTAGAGAAGATCTTAGCCTTGCTAAGCCGATCGAGAAGCTTACTAATAAGTAGTAACGGATACCGGTCCTTAATAGTAATCTTGTTAAAACTACGATAGTTAACGTATAAACGGATACTACCGTCCTTCTTCGGAACAAAGAGGATTAGTATACCGTATAGGGACTTGCTTAGCCGGATCTAGCCTTTAGCTAGAGCCTAATCGATATAATCGCGAAGTGTTTTCAATTCGCCCTACGAGAGGTTATAAATAGGAAGTTATAGAGGAACTTTACCTACTTCTAGTTCAATAGCATAATCGTACTAAGAATGTTAAGGAATAATGCTAGTAAGGTCGGTATTGAAGACGTTAACATAGTCCTTAAATGCTTCGGGTACTTCTTAATAAACTTCGGTAGTAGCGATAATGGTATACTAATAGACGGAGCCGGGAAGGGAAGCTAATTTAGGGTAAGGATCGCAAAGGGTTTTGAACCTAGAATAAGTAATGAGTACTCCGATCTACTAACGATCTTGTTAACTATAATCGATAGTAGTAGGATTACGGTTACCTCCTCCTTAGGTAGAGAGGGTTGTAAGGGCCTCTACTACTAGGGCATAGAGGTAGTCTAGAGGTACCTCCGAGGCGCTAGCGACGTTAGGCTTATTATCTAGTAATTCTTCGTCGGTAGTTTCTAGTCTAAGAATGTACTAGCTATCTTTAAGCTAAAAAGTAGCCGATCCGTTAACGATTGCTACAAGGATGCGACGAATAGGATTATTCGCGAGGGCCTCGTAGGAGTCTCTAAGAGGCTTATTAGGCGCCTTAAAGTAGTCCTCTAGGTCTCTAGTAATCGGATTCTAGATAAATGTTCCCTTCCGGAAAGAGATAAGAGGGTTAGTATTAGCGAGCTAGTCCTATCCCAAAACCATGTCGTACCTAGTAAAGGTTCTAGCCTAAAAGGTTTAAGGAATAGTACGCTCGGTACCCGTCTTGTCCTTTACTATCGGAGAGAGGGAGTAAGCCTTATAGATCGTTATACGATTATTGTCGAGGAAAGTAACTTTCGGAGGGACTAGGTCTAACGGTACTAGGTCTAGGACTTTCGTTATATACTAGGAGATAAGGTTAATTTAGGTACTATAATCAATTAGTGCCTTGAGGGTACGCGTAAGGCCCTTGTAAGGCACCTCGACGTCGACGATAATGCATCGTTCTCTTCCTCTAGTATTAGGCCCTAGTTATAGTAAGGAAAGGGAAGCGACTAGGGCTTCGTGTTTTCCGAGCCGGTAGAGGCTTAGCCCTCTCTAGCGGAGGGGTTAGAGGCTAGGTTTACTAATCTACCCTAGGCTTAGCCTCGGCTACGGTTTCTAAACTAACCCCGACCGCTACCTCTATCCCTAGGGCCCCTTAGAGGTGCCTACGAGGTACCTAGAGGGGTATTAGTTCTAGAGCTAGATACTTGCTTAGAAGACCTACTAGGATTACGAGTATTCTTAGCGGTATCTTTCTTCTTTATAGACTCTAAGTCTACGATACGGTATGCCTTATTAAAGAGATTATCAATAGTCTAAAATGAAATTAGCTTATTAATACGGATGATTTCTACTTAGATGTCTTTCGGAAGCTTAGTATAATAGAATTCGATACGTATAGTTTTACATAATCTATCCTTAGGAAAACTATACTTAATTTGGCTTTCGACCTTCTTTATATAGGCGTAGAACTTTATTACTAGTTAATTAGCGTAACATGTAGTACCCTAGTAGGACGTAGCATTCTCGGCTCGTTATATAGCTAGAGGCCTAATAGTGTCTTTAATAAGCTCTTTGTACTCGGACTATCTAAACTTAGTATAGTTATCTATATGCGATTAAACGCGTCGCTTAACGATAGTAGTAATCTCTACTAGTTTGATCTTACTAGTTGCCTAAAGAGTACGTCGGGTACCGTCTCGATCGGTACAATTTATATAGAAAAAGCGAGCCTCGCATACTTAGGCCTACTTAAGAAAAGCTTAGTTATTTATAGTAAGAAGCTCGGGAGGATCTTTCTTGAAGAGCTCTAGTAAGGGATCTCTTAGAGGCCCTAGAGGTACCTACAAGGTACCGGCGGGACCTACGGTCTCGTCGACGGTCTCTACTCTCTTTCTCTTAACGGCAATCTTGCCTTTAAAAGAAGCGAGGAGATCTACGAGGATTTTGCGCTTCTAAACGTAAGCGTCGAAGGCTTAGCCTTCTAGTTCTTCTAGTAGTAAGGCATCGAGAGCATTAATAAGTCGAGAGACTCGGTTAATATTATTCTTTACCGTCTACTAGGTATTAGCCCGAAGGTCTAGATCCTAATCTTCTTCTTTAGGAACCGATTCCGTACGGCTACTTATATAGGAGCTACGAGGTCCCTTTAAGGTACCTATAGTATTGCCCGGAGTAGTATCGTTACCTTCCTCTTTATTATCTTAAAGTTGATCTTCTAGTCTAGTAGAGCGTAGTTGTCCTTCTTCTAGAGGATTAACATTAGGACTTTTTCCTTTAGATAACGATATACCGGTTCCGCCGGCGGCTTTGCCGCTTCCTTTAGGAGGCATAGTACTAATGAATAAGTAGTACTACGTTAGGAGTAGGTACGCTAGTTAGAGGTGCTTTCGGGTAGCTTAGAGGTACCTCGAAGGGGCCTCGTAGGTACCGACGACGTAGGTACTACCGCTTAGAGGTCGTACTTGGTACGGCTATGCTCCTAGGGAGGATTCTAAGGCGATATTCTATAAGGAAGTAGTACATAGGGAGTATTAACACGAGCGAACAGTAGTCTTAGTATTCAACGATATCGCCTAAGGAACGAGTAGTTCTCGAGGTAGGAATAGTCGCCTTATCCTATAGTACTAAGAGTTAGGTAACTCGGGGTTACCTATAGGGCACCTCTAGGGTGCCTTGTAGGTACCTAGCAAGGGCCTTAGCGGTATAGAAGGGCATTCCCTTATAGTAGGATTCGATACTATATCGAAATAATAAGTAAAGCTAAATATATAGCCGGTAGTATAGCTAGCTATAATTAGAGGGAAAGTATTGAAGGAATAGCTATAAAGACTTAGAGTAACTATCTCGAATCGTTAGAATTATTCTCCTAAAAGTCGCTCCCGGATCTTCGTAATAAGCTATATATCCTTCTACTAGAGAGTTATCCTTTTAGTATAAATTACGAGTAGGTTAGCTAACTCGAATATAGTTATTAAGAACGCCTTACTCGCTTCCTATAGAGCTTTAATCGCGGTACTCTAAAAGCGTAGATCGGCTTTATAATATAGTACTATCTCCCTAACGAGCCGCTAGAAAGGAAGCTTATTTATTAAGAGATCTATACCTTTAGTATTTTAATAAAACCGAATCTCCTAGAGGACGACTATGCCTTACTTCTACTTAAACTTCTTACTACTAGTATTAATTTTAAAAGCGATACTCTTCCTACATCTTAACGCCTACTTTATAGGCCGTAACTAGCCTTTACGTTATTTCTAAGGACTCTTAGTTAGAAGGCTCGTTATAGGTTTCTTCTAAGGAATCTATTATTTCTAACCGATAGTATTACTAGAACGAATAGGTTGTTCGTTAGTTTCTACTATAGCTAAAATAATTAGTACTAGTCTAAGAAGAAATATAGACTAACTTATCCTAAGGAAATCGCGGTTTTGTTATTTACGTTAGTATAGGTAGAGATAATAACGGTATTCTCGGAAGAGAGAGCGACGACTCGCGATCTACTTCTTAGCTATTATCTCGACGGTTCCTATCGTTAAAGGAACTAAAAGGTCTATCTAGGTCGTCGATAATCGTATCTCTATAGAAAGGCATTTTGCTAGGATATAAAAGGAAGAAAGGGATAGATAAAAGAAGACTAGATATATATATATAGGGAAACGTTATCGTAGTAACGTTAACGACTAGCTTATAATAAATAGAAAGAACGATTAGCTATACGTATTATAGCTAGCTATAGAGCAAAGTCCTACTCTACCTTAGCTATTATATCGTAAAGTTCGTATATTAAAGAGATATACTTAGAAGAGCGCGGTATCTATAGAGAACTCTTTTTCCCTATCGTAGATAGAATTCATAAGATAAGAAGCTAGTAGGGCCGTAA
>LFZO01001233.1:3649-15932 GCA_001578225.1 Pseudocercospora musae | reverse complement strand
AAGAACCGTCGTACGTAATAAAGGAACGGAAGGGTAGCTATTAGCGCTATGCTATAGAAAGAAATAACTACTCTATCCTCAAGGACTACGATACTAGTAGTATATATAGAAGAAATGACTAGTTTGTCCTTTAGGACTACGATAATGGTAGTATACATAAATAATAATATATTCTCTATCTCGATATTTCGCAATTTCCGCTTTTCTAATGTTTCTATTGTTCGCTATAAACCTATTGAATTTTTAGGTTTAAACCCGGACAAACTTCCGGTTCCCTAAGATTGGACCCGGACAAATGGGTTGGGTTCGGTTTTGAACCCGAACCCGACCCGAACTAACCTACTAGGACGTCTACTATAAACTCTATAACGTCTTTAACGTCGTAGAAGGCCGAGTAGGTACCTTACTATTAAGGATAGAGTTAGCTATCTACGACTTATTTATAATATTCTCTAGAGTGTTTAGTATCTTCTAAGTAATACTTATAACGCTATATAGTAACAATCCAATTACTAGAGGGCCTATTAAGCTACTATAACTTATAACTATATTTATTTACTATATATAGAAGCTCTACTAGATATATAATTAGGACTACTATATACGCGACGTTATACTTAATATACTTACTAACGCGATATATAATAACTATCTTATATCTAACTATAAAATAGATAAGGATACTAAATTCAAATTAATCCCTATTATAATATACGAGTACCTATACTAATAGAAGGAACGCTAGCGGCAAGCTAATCGAATAGCCACTTTCTAGTAATAATATTAATAATATTAATAACTATAATCGCTAGTAACTCCTAACAAGAGGCTATCTTTAGCAATTGAGGTAACGTTAGCTATAACTATGCCTTTTAAAAGGAGGTATTTACTACTTAATTAGTAGATATCTAAATAATAAGTAGAGTTTAAAGCTAAGTATTAGGAGTAATAGTACGACTAGTAGAACAATAACGAGCCTTGTCTATATATAACGTATTTTAAACGATACGGTTATAGTAAGTACTACTAAGATCTACGTACTAATACTAACCTCTACCCTAAAGCCGATCTTATATATCTACGTCGGAAGTACTAGTAACTCGACGATATAAGTCGATTACTACTATCTTTACTAAAATACGCTAGTAAAAGTATCTAATACGAGAACGATAAGGCAATAAGGCATCTAGCTAGACCGAATACTATACTCCTTTACGACGTTTGTTTAGTAATAATATCCCTTCTACCTAATTCTATTCCTTTAATAGTAGAGGCTTAGTAGTCCGTACTTTAGTACTACCCTAGAGACCTTAGTAAAATAATATATTATATAATAATATATAGTACTAATATTAGTATTACGAAAAGAGGTAGGTATACGTTTAATATAAAAATTACTAAGAAGCGTAGGGTTGCCTACTTAAACTATAGATTAGCTACTCTCGATCCTAGAGAAATAACTAGGTAGCTCTTAGTAGAACTCGAAGCTAGCTATATTACTAAACTTTCGTAGGACGAAGTTACGAGGCTATTTAGTTACGAGGAAGAAACTAGTATAGAAGGGACTCCGGTAGCGATAGTAATATCGCTATAGGGCCTTATACTAAAACACGATAGCGGTTTCTACTATATATATAACCTATCGTTTCTAGAGGGATAATCTATTAACGATACTATACTAGAACAATACGGTATTCTTAAATACGACAATTTCGATAATATAGCGATTAGTATTATCGAAGCCGATATAGGCTATATAGTAATTAAAAGGGATATAAAAGTAGTATTTCGAATAGTACCTATTATACTATACTAACGCTACTTGTTAGGGTTGTTTTAGTAAGATTAAGTATACTACGAGAACGCCCTTCCGTTTAGCTTATATACTACGCTATACTTATTTAATCTCTTCGTAGAAGTACTATACTAGATAATAGGACGTATATTATACTTACTTAATATATAGGTAGTAAAAATCTACTATTATCTAGACGACTTTATATTTATTATACTATAGTACCTTATCTAGAGAGCCCTAGTCGTAGTTAATAACGCTTAGACTAATATAATATCGTTTCTCGGCGTATCTCGAAACGATAAGAAGAATATAGAAGGTACTACGATTAACGTACTTAGTATCGAAGTAAATATAATATATATACTAGTAAGGCTCTTATAGGATAAGAGAGTAAGGTTACTAGTTAAATTGCAAGAAACGCTAGATAATAGATATATAACCTTAGATAACGTACTTACGCTAGTAGGGCACTTATCGTAGATAGTAAAGGTTATTAACGTTAGTAAAGCCTTTAACGTCTTACTATTCTAATTTATTACTACGTTTAGAGATAGGAAGTAGATACTACGGCGTATCTATAGTAACCTAAGAAGCGACCTATAATAGTAGTAATCGGCTATCTAATTGTTGTCTAGGATAAGGTTATTAGATACCTTAAACCTACCTATAGTCTATCTATTTACCGACGCTTCGAGTATAGGCCTAGGAGCCTTCTAGTACTAACTAGACAATAACTAGACTAATATACAAAGTAACCTCGCTAAACGCTATAGGGATAACGATTATATTAAAACTATAGAAGTCTAATCGATATTAGAAAGCTTTAAGCAATAGCGATATTAATAGTATAATATATAGATATATATATATATAGATAGCTTAACGGTATTTAGTAGACTATCGAGACAACGATTAAACGTAGAAGCTAATAGGCCGCTACGCGAGCTCTTACTACTAGTAGTATAACTAGAAGTATAAATTAAACCGTTATAGCTTCCGTTAGAAGCTAATACTCTAGTAGACGCCTTATCGCAATTTATAACCTCTATTCGAGATACTAACGGATTATAGTAGTTAATAACCTACTACGAGAATTTGTCTACTATTATCTAACTTATAGAGTTGCCTATAGTATATAGAAAGGACTAAAGCCGATAGCTCGCAATGCCTACGCTATAGTAATTAGGCAATATATAGCTCTATGCGTACGATATAGCGAAGCCCTATAGCTAGTTAGCTATACTATACTAGCTACCTTTATCGAGTATAAGATATTAGGATCCTCTATAGTTACTTGCGAGAGTCTCGCTAGTTATATTAATACGATACGATTATACGTAATAGATTACTACTATTCTACTAAGGTCTTCGACTAGCCTTTAATTAAGCGCTATCTCTAAGGCGCTATTAATATTAATCTAGTTAACTATAAAGATAGGTAACTAGTTACTCTATAAATAGTCGAGGTAATACTATATAATCCGCTAAAGACTAAAGACGAGTTAAACTTTAACGTAGCTATTATACTCGTATTCGGTAGACTATTTAGATTAGGCGAGTTAATATATAAAGTAAAGGACAATACTAATAGTCTAGTATAGCTAGTAGAATATACGATAAGAGTAGACGTTATATTAGACAATAGTAGATAATAATACTAAGTAACTATATGACTTAAGTAATTAAAGACCGATACTCTAAACTATAGTATTAACGTTTATATCGCTATAACGTATATACTAATATACCCTTTCTACTATATAAAGAACCTCTTTATATACTAACCGAGATACCTAACGGCGCTATTATTCTTATTATCGTTAATAGTAGATAGCCTATTAGGCTTTCCGAAGCTAAAAATAATAGTATAGATACTAGATAGATTATAAGAGCGAGGATTTAATATAATAGGAGTTATAGGTTACTCGTTAAGATAGGGTAGAGCTTAATAAGTAAGAGCGAATAGATATATAGAAGAAGAAATAATACTAGCTAGTAGATAGAAGTTATTAGCTTACAAGAGATATATAAAGGCAATAGTTAGAACGATACTAGTACTATCGAGAAGGGTATAAGTAAGCTAACTAGTTTAAGTCGATTTCGGATTAAGAAACTTTCTACTATTTAGCGCTAGTAAAAGTAGTTAATATAATAACGACGAGCTACTAAGGTATTAGCCTAGGTTTAGGGAACATACATTGGCCGTTATTTAGGCTACTAGTTTAGGCCCTCGGATAGATACGTAGTATTATATATAGGTAGCCTAGAAACCCCTAGTATTTACTTTAATAGTCTTTATATACGAATACGGACTATATAGATTAGAATTCAAATAACTAAAAGTAGGGCAAGTTAGACCGAAGGCTTAGGAATTAAGCTAGATTTCTAGGATTATAGCGCTAACGGTATCGGGTATAGCCTAGAGTCTTCCTAATCTAGTTTAGAGTATTTAGAAGAGTCCTTAAAGGGGGGACTCTTAAATCTAAACGCTTTTAAATTTTAATAGCTAAAGGTAGAGTAAGTTAGACTAAATCGTTAGGAATTAATCTAGATTTTTAGGATTCTAGGTCTAGTAGATTCGCCTAAACTTTGAGATATACCAAATCTAGTATATAGTATTTAGAATAGTCCTTAAAGGGGGGACTCTTATTAAGAATTCAAACGGCTAAAAGTAGGGCAAGTTAGGGCGATCCTTAGGAATTAACCTAGATTTCTAGGATTCTAGGTCTAACAAAATTGCCTATAGGTTAAAATATACCAAATCTAGTATAGAATATTTAGAGTAGTCCTTAAAGGGAGAACCCTTAGATCTAAAACCTCTAGAAGCTAAATACCTAAAAGTAGTATAAGTTAGACCGAATCCTTAGAATTAACCTAGATTTCTAGGATTCTAGGTCTAAAGGCATTGCCAAAAGCTAAAAATGTACCGAATATAAGATATAATATTTAAAATATTCCTTACTAGGGGACCGTTAGATCTAAACCGTTTAGAATTTAAATAGCTAAAAGTAGGGCAAGTTAAACTCAATCCTTAAAGATTAAGCTAGATTTCTAGGATACTAGGCCTAACGGTATCGCCTATAGGTCAAAGTGTACTAAGTCTAGTAGATAATATTGAGAATAGTCCTTAAAGAGGAAAGCCTAAGATCTAAATCCTTAAGGATTTAAACGGCTAATCTTAAGGTAACTTAGACTAAATACTTAGGAGTTAATCTAGTATTTTAGGATTCTAGATCTAACGCAATGGCCTATAGCTAAGAATGTACCAAATCTAGTATAGAATATTAAGAATCGTCCCTAAAGGAGGTACTCTTAGATCTAAACCCTTAAGAATTCAAATAGCGAAAAGTAGGGCAAGTTAGGCTAAATCCTTAGGAATTAATATAGATTTCTAGGATTCTAGGTTTTGAAGTATTGTTTGAAGCTTGAATTATACTAGATATAGTATATACTATTTAGAATAGTTCTTAAAGAAGGCACTCCTAGATCTAAAACCTTAAGAATTCGAATAGCTAAAAGTAGGGCAAGTTAGGCTAAATCCCTAGGAATAAATATAGATTTCTAGGATTCTAGGTCTAGAAGTATTGTTTCAATCTTCAATTCTCCTAGATGTAGTATATAATATTTAGAATAGTCCTTAAAGAAGGCACTCTTAGATCTAAAACCTTAAGAATTCGAATAGCTAAAAGTAGGGCAAGTTAGGCTAAATCCCTAGGAATTGACGTAGATTTCTAGGATTCTAGGTCTAAAAGTATTGCCTAAAGCTAAAATTATACTAAGTCTAGTATATAATATTTAGAATAGTCCTTAAAGGGGGGAGCCTTATAAATAATTTAAACGGCTAAAAGTAGAGCAAGTTAGACTAAATTCCTACGAATTAAGCTATATTCCTAGGTTTCTAGGCCTAACGGTATCGCGTATAGCTAAAAATATACCAAGTCTAGTCGTTGATTCTTAGACCAAACCTTAAAGGGAGGATCCTTGGATTTTTTCCCGTTTTGAAAAATCTAGAATAACTTAGCCTAATTCGTAAGCTAAGACTTAGCTATCGCTATTAGTCCTTAAGAAGATAAAGTAGAATCTATTCTCGTCTTTTAGCCTTCTATATATAGTATAATACGCCTATAATACTAGGAGATATTACGAAAATAGGCGATCTTCCTAATCTATCGACTCTATACTAGAATTCTAAGCCTTAGATTAGTATAAGATAAGGGGGTCTATATACGGCCGGCATAAGCGTTACTACTATAGATAGTAACTTGTCTTCCTTTATTTATATACTCGCTACTACTACTACTATATAACTATAACGATATTAATACTATCCGTAATCTTATTTACGAGTAGTAGACGTTAGTTATTATATTAACGGCTTAGTATCTAGTTCTACGATAGTTAGAAGGTAGCGAGGAACAACTAGGGGTTTTCTAGGGAGTAGAGCTATACCTCCTTCAAGACAAAACCCTTCTTCTCTAGACTATAAATTATAAGACTCCTAAACAATATACGGCTCGGATACTAACGAAGAAGACGATAGTATAAATATTAACGATATAATGAATACTCCGCTAGGTCCTTTAAGGGCTCGCGTTATATAGACGGCTCTACCGCTATACGTACTACTATAATAATAACAATTCTATAATAGTTGCCTACTCCTAATAGCGCTACTAGTAAACGTACCGCTAGAAGTATAGAATAGGTATTTCGACCTATATAGCGCTATTGTATTACCGCAATAACCTATACAATAATAACCTTAGGCGCTTTAATAACTAGTCCTATAACTACAATAACTACCGTAGCCGCTAGTACCGTTAACGGTACTAACGTCGTTATAACTAGAAGGTAAGCTATAGACTAATCTCTATAATAGTATTATCGGCGATAGTAAGACCTTTATTCGTTTAATTATTCTACCCTCGATTAATAACAAGTATATTAATACTATAAACGATCTATCCTTCTATCCTTTAAACCTTATTAAACTAGTCCCTTCCGATCCGTAGAGGCTACTAAAGGATCGTACTCTCTATAACGTCTTTAACGTATCTAATAGTATAATAGGTACTTGGCTAGTAGAGATAGAGTTAGCGGTTTACGACTCCTTCCTTACTTTCTTTAGACTATTTAGTATATTTTAAGTAATACTAATAACCCTTTATAGGAATAATCTACTTATAGGAGGGCCGGTAAAGCTACTTTAGCGGACGACTATATACATCTACCGAATTTAGAAGCTCTATTAAGTATACGATTAGGAGCGCTATATACGAGACGTCGCTATAGATATACTTATTACTATAATATATAATAACTACTTAACTTCTAATTCCGAGGTACCGGAGGACGCTAAATACAAGATAACTCCTAATATAATATATAAATACCTCTAATAGTAGAAGGACCGTTAACGACAAGCCGATAGAATATTTAGCTACTATTAATAGTATTAATAGTAACAATCCCCCGTTACGCTAGAGAAACGGCTAGCGGAGTCGACGGTACTAGCGTTAACTAGCCTATCTAAAAGGAAGTATCTACTACTACGTAAGTAATTACTTAAATAATAAGCGGAATTTAAGGCAAAGTATTAGGAGTTATAGTACGAGTAATAGAATAATAACGAGCCCTATTTGTATCTAATATGCTTTAAAAGATACGGCTATAGCGAATACAAATAGGACCCGCGTACCGATACTAATTTATACCCTAAGGCCGACCTAATATGCCTACGCTATAAGCGCTAGTAACTCTACGAGCTAAGTCGATTAGCGTAGTCTTTACTAAACAACGCTAGTAAAAGTATTTAATACGATAACGATAAGGCAACAAGGCCTTAACTCGTAGCTATACCGGTAGCGAGACTAAATACAATACTCCTTTACGACGTTTATTTATTAATAACACTTCTACTACTAGATTCAATATCCCTACGAGTAGAAGTATAGAAAGATACCCTTAAAGAATATCCTAGCAATCTATTATATGTTCTATATTATAAAATAAAGTTTAGAGCGGACATTAGAGTACGAGATAGTAGGAATTAGTTTAATCCGGAAATTGCCAAGAACCGTAGGATAGCCTATTTGAACTATAGATTAGCTATACTCGATCCTAGCGAGATTATAAGGTAGCTCTCGGTAGAGCTAAAAGCCGGCTATATTACTAAACTTTCGTAGGCTAAGACTAACTAGGTACTTAGTTACGAGCCTAGAGATTACGAGCCTAGGCAACTACTATATATAGTAGTATCGCTATAGGGCCTAGTACTAAAGTACGATAGCGGATTCTACCGAATATATAACTTATCGTTCCTAGAAGGCTAATCTATAAACGATACTATTCTAGAAGAGCGCGGATCTATTATATACGATACTTTCGATACTATTATAGACAATATTAGAAAGGCTAGAAACGGCTATCTTGTAATTAAAAGGGACGTGAAAGTAGTATTTAGGATAGTACTAGTTATAGAATACTAAAGGCACTTATTAGGCCTATACTAGTAATAATATATATACTACGAGAACTATCTTCTATTCGGACTAAGAATAGCTCCCTACTTGTTTAACTTGTTTACTAAAGGCCTATACTAGATCTTATAGCGCGTTCTTATTTTAATTAGTTTATAGGAAGTTACGATTTACTACTACCTAGACGACTTTATCTTTATTGTACTACTATACCTAATCTACCGGGCTAACGCTATCTATAATGCCTAGCGCAACGTAATAACCTATCTTGGTATACTATATAACGACAAGAAAGACGTAGAAGGGACTACAATTGAAGTACTCGGAATAGAAGTAGCTATAACATTAATACTAGTAAGGCTATTATAAGACAAAAGAGTAAGAATACTATATAAACTAGTAACAACTCTAGACAACGGCTACTTAAGTATTTAGGAAGCTTACTTACTAGTAGGACACTTATCGTAGATAGCTAAAGTAGTCTACGTTAGAAGAGCCTTTAACGTCTTACTATTCTCGTTTATTATAGTATTTAATAACCGGAAGTAGATACTACGGCGCATATTTAGTAAGCTAAGAAGGGACCTTTAATAGTAGTAGTTAGTAATCTAGTTATCGTCTAGAGTAGGGTTATTAGATACTAGCTAGTTACTAATAATCTAGCTATTTACCGATACTTTAAACGCTAGAATCGGAGGCTTCTAGTACTATACAAAAGATAATAACTAGAAGCTTAATATTAATCGTATTAAAGACTATTATACGAGGCGCCGGAGCGATAACGATTATATTAATACTATAGAGGTATAGGCAATACTCGAAGCGCTTACTATATAGGGCGATAACTAGTACAAATACCTCTTAGTAATATATATAGATAGCTTAACGGCCTTTAGCGGATTGGCTTATTAACGATTACGTATAGAAGCTAACAAACTATTACGTAAACTACTTCTACGAGCTATAGACCTAGACATTTATATATAACCTACCTAGCTTACGTTAGAAGACAATACGCTCGCTAACGTACTATCTCGCTTCTCTTAGTTATATACTAATAGATTATAGTAGAAGATAACGTACTAAGAGAACTCGCGGACTATTATCTAATACTAGGGATTGCCTATATTATATAGCGGGAACTAAAGCCATTAACCTACCTAGCTTATAGTAGCGTAATTAGGCAATATTGCAATCTATACGTACGACGAGGCGAATAACTATAGGTAGTTACTTCTATAATACTAACTACCTTTATAGAATACAAAATACTAGGGAGGTAGGTAGTTATAGATAAGACGCTATCTACCTATATAAACGCTATTAAGTCGCATAGTATCGATTATTACCTTCCGCTCTAAGTGTTTAAGTATCCGTTAATTGAACGCTACCTCTAAGGAGCTATTAATATTAATCCCGTTATACGTAAAGATAGATAACTAGTAATAGCTCTTATAGTCGAAGCGATACTATTTAATCTACTAAAGACGAAGGACGACTTAAACTTTAACGTAGTAGTAATATTAGTATTTAGTAGATTGTTTAGATTAGGCGAATTAATATACGAGGCTAAGGACAATATAGATAGCCCGATATAGCTAATAGAGCACGTAACGAGGTTAGATATTATCGTAAATAAATAACGAGAAGAAATAGTAGTAAGATTAAAGAGGTCGAAGACGGATACTTTGAACTATAGTATCGACGTTTATATAGTAGTAATATATATACTAATCTACCCGTTCTATTATATAAAGAATCTACTTAGCTATTAACCGAGATATCTAACTGCTCCGCTATTTGTACTCGCTTTAATAGCGGAAGGTCCCTCTAGCTTTCTAAAAGCAAAGATAATAGTATAGATATAAGAAAGGTTACAAGAGTATAGAATAAGTACTATAGAGGTAATAGGACATTCGCTACGGCAAGGTAGTGTATAACAAGTAAGAAAGAATAGTTATAGCGAGGAAGAGGTAAAGCTATTAGGCCGATAGAAGTCATTAGTATATAAGAGATATATTAAGGCAATAGTAGACGATATATTGAACCTATTAAGAAGGGCTTAGGCGAATTGAGTCGATTAGGATACTTTCTAGCGAACGGCGCTAGTAGAAGTAATTAATACGATAACGATAAGGTATTAAGGTATCCTAGTTTTAGGGAGATACTAGGTATTTAGGCTACTAGTTTAGGCCCTTTATATAATACTAGATTACATATAGGTAGCCTAGAAACCCCTAGTTGTCCGTTTACTATCTTAATATAAATATGCGTAAATGCGGACTATATAGATAAGGGGGTCTATACATGGCTAGCATAAGCGTTACTACCGTAGGTAGTAACTTGTCTTCCTTTATTTATATAGATAGATAGATAGATAGATAGATATTTCATTTGCCTGTTGTAGTGCCTTTCGGCCTATGTAGGTCTGTTTCTATATATTGTTTTAGGTAGGAAACCAACTTGGTTAGTAAAAACCTCCCTCCTATCCTATTCCTTTATTTATATACTCGCTACTACTACTACCGTACCCGCCTATCCGCCCCTTATAGCTCTATAGCGCTTCTGCGTAGCGACCGGGCCCTTTATGAAATACTAGATTACATGTAGGTAGCCTAGAAACCCCTAGTTGTCCGTTTACTATCNATGTAGGTCTGTTTCTATATATTGTTTTAGGTAGGAAACCAACTTGGTTAGTAAAAACCTCCCTCCTATCCTATTCCTTTATTTATATACTCGCTACTACTACTACCGTACCCGCCTATCCGCCCCTTATAGCTCTATAGCGCTTCTGCGTAGCGACCGGGCCCTTTATGAAATACTAGATTACATGTAGGTAGCCTAGAAACCCCTAGTTGTCCGTTTACTATCTTAATATAAATATACGTAAATATAGACTATATAGACCTAGTCTATTAACTTTCTCGTATATAGACTCCTAAAATCTAGTCTCCTTTACTACTTAGTATAGCTACTAGTCGTAATCTACTAGATAAAGGATAGTTGTCTCTAAAACCTTTAGGATTCGAATAGCTAAAAGTAGGACAAGTTAGACTAAATTCCTACGAATTAAGCTATATTCCTAGGATTCTAGGCCTAACGGTATCGCCTATAGCTAAAAATATACTAAGTCTAGTAGTTGATTCTTAGGACAAACCTTAAAGGGGGGACCCTTGGATTTTTTCCTATTTTGAAAAATCTAGAATAACTTAGCCTAATTCGTAAGCTACGACTTAGCTATCGCTATTAGTCCTTAAGAAGATAAAGTAGAATCTATTCGTGTCTTTCCGCCTTCTATATATAGTATAACACGCCTATAATACTAGGAGATATCGCGAAAATAGGCGATTTTCCTAATCTATCTACTCTATACTAGAATTCTAAGCCTTAGATTAGTATAGGACCTAGTCTGTTAACTTTCTTATAAATAGACTTCTAAAATCTAGTCTCCTTTGCTACTTGGTATAGCTACTAGTCGTAATATACTAGATAAAGGATAGTTGTCTCTAAAACCTTTAGGATTTAGATAGCTAAAAGTAGGGCAAGTTAGACTAAATCCCTACGAATTAAGCTATATTCCTAGGTTTCTAGACCTAACGGTATCGCCTATAGCTTAAAATATACTAAGTCTAGTAGTTGATTCTTAGAACAAACCTTAAAGGGGGGACCCTTAGATTTTTTCCCGTTTTGAAAAATCTAGGACAACTTAGCCTAATTCGTAAGCTACGACTTAGCTATCGCTATTAGTCCTTAAGACGATTAAGGAGAATCTATTCTCGTCTTTACGGCTTCTATATATAGTATAATAAGCTAATAATCCTAGGAGATATCGCGAAAACGGGCGATTTTCCGAATCTATCGACTCTATACTAGAATTCTAAGCCTTAGATTAGTATTAGACCTAGTCTATTAACTTTCTCTTATATAGAGTTCTAAGATCTAGTCTCCTTTATTGCTTATAGCTTAAAATGTACTAAATAGAGTATATAATATTCATGATAGTCCT
>LFZO01001232.1:0-10845 GCA_001578225.1 Pseudocercospora musae | reverse complement strand
TAGACTAAGAGAGGCCTAAACGAAGTAACTAGGTAGATAATTAAGGAGGGCCTCCTAGAACAGTTCTCCCTTACAAAGGAGGAGCTAGAAAAGGAGGAGAAGGATAGTAGGAGGTAGGAATAGGAGCCTAGTAAGAGGAAGGAGCTATAGAGATCCTCTCTATGTTATATAGCCTAAACAGATACTAAAGGTAGGGATGGAATCCTACAAAGAAGGAAGGAGATAAAGGGTTTTGTGCCGGAGGATATAGGCTAAGGGCTTTTACCTTCGATAATAGATAGGGATAGCTGCTTGTCTAGTAGTTAGAATAGTATAGCAATGCAAGAATTTACTACTACTATATATATATATTTAAATAAAATTTCTATTATACTATTTCTATTATACTACTTCTATTAGTATAGAGATTTAGCTAGAAAACGCTCCTAGTAGCTAATCTAATATAAGTAGATATAGTATAGTAGAATAAATAACCCTTATTAGCGTAATAGCGTCTATATATAGAGCTATATCTATAGCTAGAGATTTAAAATAAGTAGAATAAAACTATAATACTAGTATACTAATATAAGAACTACTAGCAATAATAATAACGACGGCGGACGCTTTATAATATTAAGAAGCGGTAGTATATAGACAAGTACTATTACTATATAGATAAAATAAAGCGTATAGTATAAAGTTCTATTAAAAAGCTAAATAAAAAATAGAGCTATAGATATCTAAGATATTAACTATATAGCCTCTACTTAGGCTAATATCTACTTAGCGGCTATAGTCCGTAATAGGAATTAGGAAGGCCTATCTACGTATTATAATCTAAATAAGAAGAATTATATTATATATTATAGTTATACTCTATTATCAACTTTAGAATCTAAGGTACTAGATATAGAAATTTCAAGCTCTTAGCTCCCAACAGTCCTACTAGATAAAAACTAGCGCTTTTGGTATACTATTGGCCGCCCTAGCGGAGGGGTAATTAGGGATCTTTATTGGGGGGCGCCACAGACACTGCAGTTTGATCCTTCAATCTACAACTTCCAAAGGAAGGAAACATGACACGCGATCAAATCAGAGCATATTGGCAGGGTGGGTGCCTCGGATAGACTCGGTGGCAGAAGGCGTGGACACATGGCCTGCGCCACAGACAGCACTGATGCAGCAGCCGCTGCTGGAGATATGCCCCCGAAATCAAATGGTGTTCGGACGTTGACCAAGGCAAGGGCTGCTGATATTGCTACGGACTCACACATGATCCCATCACAGCACGTTGATCTGGAACGAGATCCGGGTATTCGAATCAGGCTGAAATAAGGGCGAAGTGAAGAGAGACTGCTAGAGCGAACACGATGACTGCTGATGAAGGTCCAGCGACTGGTCTGGGTCACTTTGCCATTTGGCACCCTCTATGGTCTGCTCACCGAATGCTGGATGTCTTCAAGCCCATGATCCTACGCAAGAACAGTCATCCTACCACGATCACACGAACGTCCTGGATGGATGGCCTCCGTGGAACCTGCGCCGTCATAGTGGTCAACTTCCATTTCTTCTTCACATTCTCGCCTCTTCCAACTCTGGGCTATCGGACCCCAACACACCTGGCAGCTAGCGACCACATTGCGGCATTGCCACCATTCTGCTTGTTCTGGGACGGTGCCAGCTGCGTCAATGTCTTCTTTGCCATAGCTGGATATGTCTGCTCTTTCAAGGCTCTTCAACTCATGCAATCCGGAACGTCATACCAAGGGCAGCTACTTCAGTCCTTGTCGTCGAGCGTGTTTCGTCGGGGCTTTAGGCTATATCTCCCTACGCTCGCCATGACGCTGATCACGGCATTGCTTGCACACATGAATGGCTTCTCTCTAACCAATATCATGTTTGCCAATCGCAAGATCTGGTTTCGAGGAGTCTCTTCCGAGGTGAATGTACCGCATTACGACACGTTATGGGGTCAAATAGCATTTTGGGCATCTGAAGTCTGGCACTTGATGAATGTGTGGGAATCCAAGCCCGTATATCCGGTTCATGATCCGCATCTCTGGACAATTGCTTACGAATACCGCATGAGCTTGCACCTATACATTGCACTGGTCGCCCTTGCCAATTGCAGACCACATGTGAGGATGGTATTGCTATGTGCCTTGGCCATTCTCTACCCAGCTTGGCATCGATGGGAAGGCTTGCTGTTCTTTGCCGGTGCCGCATGTGCACAATGGGATGTAACCCAGCTGAGCAACCGTCAGGAAGGATATGCTGCTGTGACGCAAGGCCAATCGGAAGAGCTTTTACCCACGAAGGAGGGCGTGCTTGGAACATCGCCTAGAGTACGCCCACTACGAATGACTCGGACCTCATTGCATCGTGTCGTAGCCTATGCCTTTGCCGTGTATCTCATGTCATATCCAGTCTCCGAGTTCAAGAATCCATCTCCTGGATACGCTTGGATGAATGTCTTCATACCATCCGGATATGCCCACCGCGAGAACAAATTCCCCAAGTCTGTTGGAGTCTTGATCTTGCTGTATCTACTCAGGGATGGTGCAAAAGGTGGTAAGCCAGGCTTATGGCGTAGCTGGCTCGAAAGCGATACGGCGCTCTATCTCGGTAGAATATCTTTCGCCCTGTACTTGGTGCACGCGACCATACTTCATGCGGTAGGCTATGCAATACCACACTGGATTTGGGCCTCGATAGGAGGATCGAAGGCAATGAGTCAATGGATGATCGGTATTGCTGTGGGCTGGGCCGCGAGCATGATCTTATGCCTATACTTCGCTGATATTTTCCATGCAGAGATAGAGCTTAGATGCGTACGATTCGTTAGATGGCTGGAAGGTAGATTCAAAGGGACAGGATAGACGACTTCTGATATTGAATTCTTCTATGCTACGGGTTTACTCCAAGATGCCTTTTCTTGCTGAAGCTTCCAAAATAATGTGACCTCAGATTTAAGCTTCGTATGGCTCAAAGGCATCTCCCACCCCACACTATTGTTTGAAGCCAAAGCTAAGTACGTGGGTATCAAATGCTTGACTTTCTTGCCGGCAAAATGCAATTGCAGATCTCCTGGCTTGATGGTGCTCTCGGGGACTTCAGCACCACGGATGAGCTTTTCATGGTCATCTCGAGGCCCTCTATATGCATTGAACCACCTTTGTGGAACATACATGGTGTTGTTACGGTACTTTCTCTAAGTATGTTTGTTAGTAGATTAAGATCGTGGATGTTCTCAGCGACTTACATCTAATGTCATGACTTCCATTGCAGACTGATCGCTGTATTTGAGCTTTATCTCTGGCTTGAAGGTATGCAATGCGATGATATCGATCAGATACTTGACTGCCCATTCGTTTATTCGAAGGTAGAAAGCGCCGGTATTGAGACCATTGTGGTCGTTCGTCACGATCGCATTGATGTGCTTGAAGGCAGGTTCGGGTGGCAAGAACACTTCCAAAGGGATATTTGAGTTCATTACAATGATATCAAGGTCGAACCAACTGCTTCAATAGTCAGCTATACGTGTTCGATCTAGATGGACTGCAACGACGTACAAAAGCCATTTCATTCGCTTTTCCTCAGGCTTCGCTAATTCCTCCAGAACCAGATGAAGAATGTACGACAGCTTCGACCACATTCCGTGCATGATCTGTCGGTCGAGTACGTGCAGCGGGTAGCCATGTTTCTCCGCGTGCTGTCTATGGCTCTGCAGGACAAGTTGGTTGTTTTCGTCTTCCGCCCAGGCGCCATACAGCATAGTGACTTTACCGATCGATGGCACCGACACCGACTGGTCCGTCTCTGAAGCCAGGTCCGGGCTTAACAAGACTGTCTGTGAATCCGGGGTCGGAGGTGCCTGAAGGCCATCTTTGTCGAGTTGTGCGCATTGCATTAAGATTGCCCTCGTGGAAACATACTGCGCAATGGTGTAGATGACGAGAAAGCAGATTAATAGGAGCAATACTGCTCGCTGAATGACTTGTCCTCCCATGAGCAGTGTGTTGTAAACTTTCGAAACCTGTGTCCAAGTAATGAGCTCCAAATGTTAGTCCCATAGCCTCGTCATGGCAAGAGGGAGTTTGAGAAGCGCCGTGAGATCCAAATTGCTGTGGTTTCGGAGCGCCATACTCACTCAGTATTTTCCGCAGAGGGAGACCACGTCCACTGCAGCGTCTGCTATCATCCACCACTCCCATGCTCCGTCGTCGCGGATGTTCGTGTCAAAACTCTTGGTCACACTCGGCCATTGCCGCCACCTTAGTAGATCTTGTGTATGACTTTCTTTGATTGACAGTGCGTCCTCCGAACAAAGATGATCGCTCGCTTGTCCCAACGTAAGCCCCTTCGAACAGCGCCGTCCAACATCCAGTTCTGGCAAGTGGCTTCACTAGGCTCTGCCAAGAGCTGGCTCCTCATCTTCGCGTGGCTTAAGCCGTGACTCTGGCTAGGCCCCTTGAGTGCCCAGTGATAGCACATTGGGCTGATTCGGACGTTTCGGTCCATCCTCTCGATGGAAACGTCATTATCGGTGTGCTATGGCTCTTCCGAACATGTCGAAGAGGTACACGACTTGCGGCACACCACTATGGAACAATGGGCAGTGATTGTGGCCCTGGGTACCCTATGGAGACTTTTCCAATTCTTGCGTATCAGTGGGTACGACCTTCAGCTGAAGATGTGCACCCAAGGCCATTGTGCCACAGACGATTCCGATACAGGCTCACCTAGTCCGACTCGAGCTCAGCATTATGGCACTCACACTGTCGGCGCCATCTGCTCCCATCACTCCGACGCACCCAGAGCGGAGTCGCCCTAAGCGTTGAGGTGTCACCAACAATCCGCGTTTTGTGCAGCCTCATCAGGTTCATTGGTTTAGATGTCGGTGAGTGTTGCTGGCAGCACGATCTTGTGGATTCAAACGGCGCTTCAGTTTGGTCGTCCCGCCAGCTTCGGAGCACCCTGCCTCTTGTCATTCAGCCAATCTCCTCCTTCGCTTCGAACTGGCTTGCATCTGGGAGCAATCCTTCGAATAGCGCTTTCATCGTAGACTGCAGCGCCAGAACATCCGAATCATCCGTGCTTGACACATCGTCGTTCAAGCATAGCTGACCGACCTTTTTCTTCTTGGTCACCAGCCGCTTGATAAGAGTAGTCTCCACTTGTTCAGCATCGGTGACCATCACAAATAAGCCATCTGGCTCGCTGATAACGTACTGATATCGCATGAGAGCTTTTAGCACGGTTTGGTACGCTTTTGGTTGCGCGTTAGCATTCGGAAGTAGAGGCCCAAACCCTTTTGCGACTTTGTGAAGCAAGATCTTGACCAAGCAATCGCCGCATTCAGGCTGCTGCCTAGCGACCCGGTCCAGCATGGCAGCAGTGGAAAATGCCGGGGTGTCGCGATGGCTGTAAGAGTCTTCAGCTGAGAATCCAGGAGCCAAGCATTCATTCACATCGAACGCGAAGCAATCTGCATCTTTGATCATAGCGGGCCCGTCCATAGAAGTCCAAAGAATATCTAGATTGACTTTTGGTGGTTCTAAGCCAGCATCTTCGAGGATATCGGAATAATGATAGAAATTGCGCGCTCGGAATGAGGATTTACTTCCATTCTGCAGTCCTTCCTCGAGATCTTTCACGACCTGCTGGCGTTCGTCCCAAGAGAGATATCCATCCTGGTCTGGGTCGCTTCTATGGATCAAGTAACTCCATAGCAGAGCTTCTCGGTGTCTCTCAATTGTATAATGGAACGTGGCAAACCAGGTGTATAGCTGGAAGCCGAAATCTCCTCTGAATCTGGAGCAAGCAGATAGTAGTTCTGGTCCAGGAAATGACTGCATTGCTTCGCGTGTAATTCTGCGAGAAAGCGAGTGACCAAAGTGTGCTTGTCCTTTCCGCTTGCGAGCACCAAACCGCCGGTTGAGAAGCCAGGAAGTGTAGATCAACCACGGCTTCTCTCCGAACCTCTTCGCATCAGCTTCGTTGGGCTTGTGGAGCGTGTTGTAAGCGTTGGTTTTGAATGCGACGAGTGGACCAAACAGTGGAGAGTATAAGTCCGAGGCCGCATGAGGACGTCCGAGGAGCATGTCGTCAGACAACGCAAAGAGCCTGTCAACGCGGGAATTGGTATTGTGCAGTTGATTCTCAATAGAGATGGAGTTGAACGTAGCTAGACACCCTTTCTTGTCGGGCTCAAAGTATTCCTCCTGGGCTAAGACTTCGAACGCATTTCCAGCACTTCCAGACAGCCAAGTCGGCACTTGTTTCGTGGCATTCGCCTCTGCGGTGCCTAAAGAGTTGACTAGTACCTGGATCTTGTTCTTGAATGGCGCGTACTTCTCGACGCTACGGACGGAGTACTTCAACTCGTCCCAGTCCCGATAGCGATTCTCTCCATGGCTACTGATCCAAGCGCCTTCCTTGTCGTTCAAGGTGGAATTCAGCTCATAGGGATGCTTGGTATCCTGAAAAGCTTTCTCAGAGCCATTAACCCCTGCACAACGTCAAGTTCCACGCTTAAACTTTCGAAGAAAGGAACAGCTTACATGTATACACGAAATCGATGCGAGGTTCTCGGAAAAGTCCCCATCGTTGGGCGTCGTATGTCACGTTGACTAGCCATTCCGCCTCCCAGCCATGGAGCACATCGTCCTTTACAGCCTCCTCTAGAGGTATGTACACCAGATCTGGGAGGCCGTACGCCTGGTCGACCAATGCCGTGTACTTCTCGTAGGAGGGAAAGGCTTCGGTGTCTGGAAGGTGTATCCAATTCGGATGTGTCGTCGACATCGACTGAAGTTGAGATCGAACAGGGGCCACGTCATCGGCCAAGATTCGAGTCTCGCTTTCAAGCTCTGCTGGGGAATAATGGTTCCTTGCATCTTCATCGACTGCAGTAGTCTTTTCGTCCGTTTCGGTCGCTAGGAATTGCTGGTCGTCTAGCCCGCGACGTCCGACCGAGTGAATGCTGTGATGAACCTGCCGAGCCAGCCTCCTGCCTATCTCGGGAGACTAGAGCGAGAATGTAGCGATTTTATCATCATTCTAGTGCATTAGTAATGAACAAATGAATGAGTTTGAGGTTTGACTTTCCGGACCGCTCTCGCGGCCGGAAACTAAGCCGCTACGGGATTAGAGAGAAACTCTATATAGCTAAGTACAAAATCGAACTAATTATAGTATAGAATAATTAAATCGCTATTCTCGTCTAGGCCGGTTCTAGTAGGTTTTTAGGCTTTTATATAAATATTTAGTAGGGAGTATCTTCTATCTACAATATTACTACTTAAATACTAAAATCCTATAGTAAAAGTCGTACTCCGTATCGGATTCGAGTCTAGCTATATACTCCTTTTTTTTCTAAGGTTATCTAATATCGAAATCGGACCTAAATATATTATCGTTATTACTAACGTATCCTTCTAGGTAGCTATCGTATAGTATATCCTTAAGTCTACTTTCCTTTCCTCTACTAAGCTCTATATACCTTTAGTATACTTCTATAGTAGAGGCTAGCGCTTCCGTATAGTCTCTCTAGTCCTACTAAAGTAGTTCTAATCTCTTATCGCTTATATCTAATAAGTAATCGGAATCCGACTTCTTAGATAACGCGCTAAGCGACTCCCTAGATAATAAGCGACTTGTAGAGCGGCTTAATTATAGTAGCGTAGACGAGAGTTATTAGCTATATATAATTAATATATAATCGGCTCGAGTAAAGCTAGGGTCTAGGTACCTTAGGTAGGGCTTAGCGCTAGCCCAACTTCCTAACCTTCCTCCCTCTCCTCTTAGATCTCTATCGAATACTACATTCATTTACTAACTACTATCTACCTACTTACATAATCCGTATTATATAGTATTCGATCTACCCTTTAAGGATAGTAGCTAGATAGTCTACCAATTTAGTAGTATAGCCGGAAATTCGCTAAATTGAGTACATTACGCCTAAGATAGGACCTATACCTATACAACTATTAGTTTAACTATACTAATTATTAACTAAGACCTTCTATACGGTCTATTATACTAACTTACTAAGTTAAGCGTACTAAATTAAAGTACTCTAATTCCGCTATATCCGTACTATAGGAACCCTCGTTATCGCTATTCTTAGTAAGTAAACAAACACGTATTAAATGGCTAACAATAGTACTATTACTAATAATGCCTATATTATCGGTTAGCGTAAAGGCTATACTATATTCGGACCGCTAACCGCGGACTAGTACTTAAGAGGCCGGACCGATAAGCTAGAGATACTACGTATATAGGAAGTAGTAGTCGACATTAATAATAAGATTAAGCGCCTATACGCGAAGTTGAACCCTAGCGCCGATCGTACTACTACTAGTCTATCTAGTCTACCGGCATAGAAGAAGGATACTAAGCTTAAGGACTATACTATATTCGACGGCTCTAGTCGAAAGCAATACAATAATTATATCTATAACTATAAGCTTAATCGACGTAATATACTAAGGGCTCTACTAGACGACTATTCGTTAGTCGTCTATACTATATAATACATTAATAGTAACCCTAAGCGTATATAGGACGATTACTTCGACTCGCTTACTAAGCAATATGCTATCGAATAGTAGACTTACAAAGACATTATACTTAATATACTTAGCAATCCGATCCTACGATAGTAATACGCTTAAGAACAATATATATATACTAAGTAGTAAGCTAATGAAATAGGACGAGCCTTTAAGACCTAACTAAAAGCTATTAAAGACGATCTACCTATTAAGACTAATACTATTTAGATCTCCGAGCTTAGACCTAAGCTTCGATAGGGCCTAATACTTGAATTAGACTACCGACGAGTATAGGAGCAAGGCTTAGATCGTATAAACTTTATGCTTAAGGTCGATATTACTAAGCAAGCCGTTAAGTAATAAGTATTGCTAGATGCGAAGATCTATAAGACTAAGCTACTAGCTAATAGCGGTTACTATAGTAACCGAGGCGGTAACCGTAGACGAGGAGGTAACTAAGGCCGTTCTAATAATATTAACAATAATAATTAGTAACGCGGCCGTAGGCGTAGTCGCTATCGAGGTAGCAATTCCTAGCGTAGTAGAGGTCGCGGTAGAGGCAACTAGCCGTACAATACCGATCGACTAAGTAATAAAGATAATAAGCTACCGGCTAGGTACAAATACTTTAATTGTAATAGTACTAGTTACCTTCTTTCTAACTACGATAAAGCTAAGGACTAAGTACGTATCGATCGTACTACTGCTAAACATAGGAAGAAGACCTAGGATACTAATTCTATCCCTATTGTAGGCTCCTCTAATTAGTCGAAAAAAGAATAAGCGCTATACTAACTATTAGCCTAGTACGGCGTAAGACTATTAACATTGTACTAGCAATTACTTGCGACTATCTCCTATACGATATATACAATACTAACTATAAGGCTAAAGTTATACTAGACCTAGGTAACTTAGTTAGTACCCTTATCGATTATCGTACTATAAAGTATCTAGACCTCCGATAATTACTCTATACCGATATACTAACCCTTACTTAGTTTAACGAAGCTCGGTACGAGACCTACGGTACCTATTATATATACATAGTCCTAAAGGACGATCTCGGCAATAAACGACTACTAGACTTTACTACCTACGTAGTCGATATAGATAACCTATATTGCGGAGCTACTATTATTATCGGTAACCCTATCTTAAAGTAGTATACTATTACTATAGACCTAGGCAACTAGCAATAGCGCTTCGGTATTACTACGAAGGAAGATATTAAATACATTAATATTAACGAATATCCTAATAATACTAAAGTAATATTTATAGGTAAGCTTATATCTAATAACCCTAGTAACCCTTCCGATACTACTACCGATCTACTCGAAGAAGATAATAAGCCTATACTACCCGATAGTATTAAACCTAAGTAGCTTGCCTATATTCTATAACCGATCCGCGATATATATATTGAAGTGTTTAAGTATTACCTAGTATCGACATTACTACTACTTAAAGAGACGGACTATAAGATTAAAGTTATCGAAGGTAAGGAGATACCGTTTAGGCCGCTTTATAATCTTAGTAAGCGAGAGCTTACTATATTACGTAAGTACCTAGACGAGAACCTTACTAATAGACGGATACAATATAGTAATAGGCCTATAGGTATACCTATCCTATTCGTCCTAAAGAAGGATAGTAGCCTACGCCTATATATTAACTATCGAGGGCTTAATACTATTACCGTTAAGAACCGATGCCCGCTTCCGTTAATTAATAAGATACTAGACCGGTTGTCTAGTACCTACTTTTATACTATACTAGACTTAAAGGACGCCTATTACTATATCCGTATCCGCAAGGGCGATAAGTAGAAGACTATATTCCGTACTCGCTATAGTTACTTCGAATACCTAGTTATGCCGTTTAGACTAGCTAATATCCCTACTATATTCTAATCTTATATTAACTAGGCTCTATCCGGTCTACTAGATTACCTCTACGTAGTCTACCTAGATAATATACTAATCTATACGTATTCGCCGGATATTGCGGACTATTAGATAGCGATACGGAAGGTCCTCGATCGCTTGCGAACATATAGCTTATACTACAAGCCTTCTAAGTATACCTTCGTAGTAAAAGAAGTATCCTTCCTAGGTTTCATTATATTAACTAATAGTATTAAAGTAGACCCCGATCGCATTAAATCTATAACTAAATAGCTAATCCCTACGACTATTAAGGAACTCTAGTCGTTCCTAGGCTTTACTAACTTCTACCGACGGTTTATTAAAGGCTACGTACGGCTTACATCGCCGCTTACTAATCTTACAAAGAC
>LFZO01001231.1:0-10854 GCA_001578225.1 Pseudocercospora musae | reverse complement strand
AGAAAGGAGGGGATATAACATTAAATGTTCCTAGACTCAACTAGCTAAGCCAAGCTCTAGTAAGGAACCTAGTTAGTAGACTAAGGAAGGAGAACTAGGATATCATTAAACCATTGTAGGTCCGACTACCTCTACTACTAAAGGACATTAACCAATATTAGGTAATAGTTAATCTAGAAGAAAAAGAACAAAATGATGAATAGTAGGCCCCTAATTAGAGCTAAGAGAAATAGTAGGCCCCTAATTAGAGCTAAGAGAAACCTTAGCAAGACAACTAGGATGTCTAGGCTTAGGAGGGGAATTTAAAGAGAAGGAGATCAATCTCTAATAAAGGATTAAGGGAAGAAAGAGTGCATAGTATAATTACAAGATTAACTATATAGAAGAGACTAAGAGAATTAGAGGAAGATAAGTTCCTAGAAGCTAAGCACTATAGGGCCTTCATCTATATAATGAAAGACCTAGATCTAAATATGGATTAGATAGATAAACTTCTAGAATGTGTTTGTAAGGTTACATTCCCTACCTTTATACTAGGGATTGCATAAAGATAGGAGGTTCTAATCCTAAGAACCTACTAAGAGGCAATACAAGATCCTAAATAGGGTTATATATAGGAAGATGTAATCTAGAAGGAACTAACTACGCTTAGAAGCAACTACACCTAGGATTAGGTAGTTCTACTAAAAGGAGCAAACCTAGTTACTTCAAAATAGGTGTTTAATATAAAGAGACTAATTAGTAGAGCAATTAACAAGTTCAAAGCAAGACTAGTTATAAGGGGGTTCTCTTAGAAATTTGGGATAGATTTCTAGGAGACATTTGTACCAATAGTTAGGCATGATATATTCAGAGTGTTTATAGCTACTATATATGAAAAGGACCTAGAGCTATACTAAGTAGACGTAAACAATACATTTACTAAAAGTACCCTACAAGAAGACATCTTTATAATCCTACTACTAGGTATAGAGGTCCTATAAAGCATAGCCCTAAAAATCCTAAGAAGCTTATATAGCCTAAAACAAGTAGTAAGAGACTAGAACAAGCTATGTGTCTCAAAGCTAGAGGAAATAGGATTCTACTAGTTAGAGGTAGACCTATGTTTACTTATTTATAAAGGAAGGAACCTAATAGTCCTTACCTATATAGATAACATTCCTATTGCAGTACTAAAGCTAGAAGATGTTCTCTAGTTCAAGAAGGAACTAGGCAAGGTATTCAAAATCAAAGACCTAGGTAAACTAACCAAAATTCTTAGGATAAAGCTTACTAGAGATAGAAAGAATAGTACTCTAAAGCTAGACTAGGAATACTATATCTAGGAAAACCTTGCTAAGTTTGGAATAACTAAAGAAATGGCCTACCTAACCTTATTACTACTTAATAGCTATGAGAGTCTAAGAAAATCTAACTTAAATAAAGAAAGGTATAACAAGACTAAGTACCAAAGCTAGAATAGTACATAGATGTAGCCAATAACTATAACAAGACCTAACATTACTTTTACCCTTAGAAGATTAGGATCATATACGTTAGATCTATCTAAGAGACATCTAAAAGCATTCAGAAAACTAGCTAGATACCTAAGATCATTCCTAAGTCTAGGGTTAATGTTTAGGAGGGGAGGAGGAAAGCTAATAGGATATTCAGACTCTAATTATGTAATAGACAAAGCTAATAGAGTCTCGATCCTTAGAAGCATCTTCTTTCTCTATAGATTACTAGTTTCTTAGATAAGCAAGAAGTAGAAGTTAGTTACTACATTAACTATAGAAGCTAAGTATATAGTAATAAATGTATGTATAAAGCAATCTCAATTCCTTATAGCACTCCTAAGGGAGATGGACTATGCATGGTTAGTAGGAGAATACTTATTCTAACTATTAATTAAAGGAAATTCTAATATAGTGAATGAAGTTAGACCTGTTTAGATTATAGGTAATAACTAAGTAGCTTTGACTCTTGTTAAAGATACTCATACCTATAAGAGATCAAAACATATTAATATTAGTTTCAATAAGATTAGAAATCTCTAGTAGTAAAGAAAGGTTGTAGTAGAATACACTCTAACAAAAGAGATAATAGCTAATAGCCTAACTAAGCCAAAGACAGGTCCATAGTTCTAGGAATTCATTAGACAATTACAGTTAGTATAAAGGGACAAAAATGCTTACTCGGGGTTTGTTTACAAATCCCGAGTAAGCCAACACTAGATCTAGGAATCGAACCTAGTAGATTGGATACACTATGCCAATCTAGAAGCTATTGCATCTAATTAGCTAATTGAAGTTCTTGTTAGATTGTATTAGTTAGAATTAGGGTTTGTAGACCAACTAATCTGAGTAGGAGTATTGGAATATATAGTCTAGTTAGTTGCCTAGTAGGGGATACTAAGTAGACTAGATCATAGGACGATAATCATGTGACTAATCCAAGCTAACACCTTTCAGGTTAAGATCTAACCTATAGACAATAACAACGCACTTGCTATTCCTACTTTAGCCCCTACTATTCCTTGTAGCTTCTGTTGTAGCTTATGACCCATTTATACCTGTCGGCCCTCCTTAGCGCGACATTTCCTAGCATTTTAGTTTAGAGCCTAGGTTGTTAAATGATACCTAGGCTAAAAAGCTCTATACTTAGTTTTAAGATTAATTTCAATAAAATATAAATAAATGTATTAAGTTTGTCTTCTAGTTCTAGAACAAATAAAATTCTAAAAGAATAACTTAGAAAATTCTGCCTTATAGGATTTAGTTGTTTAACCTTAGCTTTGTTAGGCAGTTAGCTATTTAATAGTAGGTATTAATATATTTAACCCTAATGTTACCCTTATCGAACTATTCCCTATAGTAGTAATTTCTTAGATTAGTATACCTACTTCTCCCTAAATTTGTGTAGTTTTCTATAAGGTAGATTACTAACTAGTTATTAATATTAATTGTTATATACTTCATTAAGAGACTAGTAAATCTCTTGATTTTATCTAAAAGATTCCTAAGCTATCTAAGCTCCCTTACTACTTTATTTAAAGAAACATATTTAGCCTTAGTACTTAACTAGACAACCTCCTTCTAAAGCTATAATCTCTAGATAACTAGTGCTCTAGACATAAGTATTAGGAATCCTAAAACTAATCTAGCTATATCTAGGTTAGTAGTAAAATTAGTATTAGAGTAGATCTATATAAAAGCTTCAAGATACATCTTTAATCCTAACTTAGTAGTACTACCCTTCTTAAATGCTAGGCACTTTTTAGGTATTCTAGCAATGTACTTCTAGATATACTTAGCTATATTAACATATCTAGGTCTAGGATTTAAAAGAAACCTAGCAAGGTAGTTTATAGATATAGTAATATCTAGCCTTGTCTAATTTAAAAGCTATTAGAGCCCTCTAATAAATTCATTAAAGAGTTCATAGTCTACTACTATACATTCTCTATTAAATACACATAGTAGCTTATTAAGTAGATACTTAACAGACTTGCACTTGTTAAGTCTATACTTCTTTAGTTTCTTAAGAGCATAATACTTCTAGGATACCTTTAGGAAGTTCTAGTCTTCTTAGATATTAAGACTAAGGAATAGGTTAGTCTTAATAATCTTAATAGTGTACTTCTTTCTTAGGCTATTAATAAGATTAATACCTACTATACTATTACTAGTAGTTAAAAAAAGATGGTAGCGAACAACTAGAGACGAAGGGAAAACAGTTAGGAAGGGGGGGAGGACGAATGGAAAGCACTATGTACTAGGGTAGAGGAGGTGCTAAAGGCGGAAGATAGAAAAACCCCTAAGAGGGCATATAAGATAATGATCTTAGAACTCCTTAGAGGACTAAAAGCAATCTACAACTAGGCAAGCTACATAATTACGAAGGCAGCTAATATAGTCGTAGTAAAGATTACAAAGAAATAACAAGAGACAAGCCTAAACTACCGCACCTAGGTAGTAGTAGCTAGTTAGGAGGCGCTAAAACCCCCGAGGATAGTAGTTAGAGTCTATATTACGGACCTATAGGAGTAAAAGGAAATCTAAGGACTCTTAGGGAAAGAGATTATAGAAAGAATTATAGTTAAGGAGGTTATTAGGGCTAGGAACGAAGGGAAAGGGGTAATCAAGCTATTTATAGCCTAGGAGTAGGACAGAAAGAAGCTAGAAATACAAAAAGAATAGATAACTAAGATAGGGAAAACTGTAAAGGTCTCCTAATAGTAGTTTATAATTATAGCCTATAGCATAACAAGGAGCTTTAAGGAAGAATAGGATATTAGGAACCTATAGAGACAAAACTAAGCTATATGCCTAGGCCTAAAGATTATAAAGGTAGCATAGATTAAAAGGAAAATCGAAGAGACTAAGAAGCAGTCCTCCCTAATTATCTAGGTAGAGAGTGCAGAGCAAGCTAATATAGTACTAGACTAAGGGCTATTCTAGGATTTTAAAAGATTGGAAATAGAGGTATATAGAAGCAACTATAGGATAATGTAGTACTTTAAATGTTAGCACTATAGACACTTAGTAGCCAAGTATACAAAGACAACTAATACCTGCTCCTATTATATAGGGGACTACTAGGTTAAAGAATACAAAGTATACAAGGGGGAAGCAAGATGTACATACTATACCAAAAGACACCCCTCTTAGGCAAAGGAATGCCTAGTAAGAATATAGGTAGCTAGGAAGGCAAAGGAAGCTAGAATCAATATACTAACAAGATATACAATAAGCTAGGGCAGTTAGGTATAGAGGCAACCTAGCTAGGTACTACAAAAAAGGTTAAGACAAGATAATAGGTTCTTATTTAGGGCCTTACTAATACTAGAGAGCTACTAGTAACTAGGGAGACTAAGATACCTTAACATCGTAGGAAAGGAAGTAGGGTAGAAGAAGCTTAGTTAAATGTTGGTTCAAAGTAAGGAAAGGCTAAAGGAAAACCTATAAGGAAATGATATAGATGAAACCTAATAAATAGTGCAACATTACTAAACATTATATAATACAATGTTAACAAGAGTAAAGACAAGGTACAGAGGAGCTTCCTTCAAGTACTAAACCTAAAAGAATATTATATTATTGCAATCTAGGAGCCCTAGCTTAACCTATATATAAAGAGACTAGCAACTGTTAAAGACCTAAGATACTACCTAATTATCTACAACTAGGGAGCCCTAAGGACATACATCTACATTAGTAAGGAGATAGCTATAGAAACCTAGTAGGCTATACTATAGGAGGATAGGGACCTAATATTAGTTTAAGTAGAAACATCCTAAGGTATACTCCAAGTCTACTATATATATAACCTACTACTAGACTCGAGGAGTAGTACCTAACTAAAAACCCTAGAAAGAATATCTAGAGTTATCTAGGGGAATACCTACTAAGTCCTACTTAGAGATTTCAACCTCTACCATCCCCTCTAGGGCTTAGACTTTACCCTAGCTTACTACTTCCTAGTAGGAAGGCTAATTAATATATTAAAGAAGGAAGAAATGGAAATTATTACCCTAAAAGGATTAGTTACTTAGGAGGTAAGAGGAAGTAGTAGCACACTAGACCTATACTTTGTATTACATTAGATTAGGAATAGGATTACAAGATATAGGGTTAACTAGGAACTAGAAGAATCATTAGACCACTTCCTAGTATAGGTTGAGCTAAATGTCTAGGCTAACTAAGAAAGGGAACTAAAGGAAAAGCTTAACTAGAAAGGGGCCTAATAGGATAGGATTAGGGAGGAACTAGAAAAAGACCTAAAACTAGAGGAACTCTTAACAAAGTACCTACCAAGGCTAGAGGATATTAACAAGGTAGTAGAAGAACTAATAGGAATCCTAAAACAGGTAGCTAAAAAGCATATCCTAGTAAAGAAACATTTGCTATACTAGCAACTATACTAGACTAGTAAGTGTATAAGGAAAGTCAAAGTAGTAAGGAAGGCTAGGAGGTAGTAGACATAAACCTATACTTAGGAAGTATAGAACAACTACAACAAGGCCTACTAGGAAAAGAAGATCTAGATTAAGAAAGATAAGATACATGAATAGAGATCTATAATAGGAATAATTATAAAGAAACTAGAGGAGATGTAGAGGATAGCTAAATAGGTAAGGAAACCTAAATAGGAAAAGGACATGCTACTACAATTTCCGGATATTAAGGACTAACAAGGACAAATATAGACTATAATAGAAGGGAAAGCAAGAGCCCTAGGCTAACACTTCTTCTATAGAAAAGTATAAGTAGACCTATCGGATATAAAGGAGAAAGAACTAGAGACTTAGCTACTAGACATACCAAGAGATACCTAGGTTAAACCCGAAACTATTGAAAGGATCCTAAAAAAAATTCCAGGTAATAAGGTACTAGGAGAAGACAAGATCTATAACAAACTTCTAAAAGCATATAAGAAGGAGCTAGCCCTAGTACTAGCCAATATCTTTATATAAAGCCTAGTATTAGGATACTACCTAAGACTATTTAGGAAATCCCTAACAGTAGTACTAAGGAAACCCTAGAAGGAGGACTATACATAGCTCAAAGCCTATAGACTAATAGCCCTACTTAACATAATAGGCAAGGTACTAGAGAAGATCGTTACTAAAAGGCTAACAACCTTCGTCGAGGAAAGGAATATCCTTCCTAAAGGCTAGATAGGAGGAAGAAAGAAGAGGTTAATACTAATAGCTATAGAACTAATTACAGAACAGATCAAGCATATCTAGTACTATGGTTAAAACTAGGTAGTAACCCTCCTCTTCCTTAACATCTTAAGAGCCTTTAATAATGTCTCCTATAAAAGGCTCCTATACATACTTAAGTAGAAAGCTACACTAAACTAGATAGTCCAATTCATCTAGTCCTTCCTATAGGAAAGATTAACATAGCTTATACTAAGTAAATTCAAATTAGACCGAATACTAACTAAAAAGGGAATCCCTTAAGGATTAACACTCTCCCTAATCCTCTTCCTTATCTTTATAGTAGACCTACTCCTACTCCTAGAATTAAACAATACATTAGCATTAGGGTTTGTAGACGATACAAACATCCTAGCCTAGTCTAAGATAATAGAAACTAACTATAAGATCCTAGAAGAGAAGTACTAAGAGTATGAAAAATGGGTAAGGAGGCATAGAGCAAAATTTGCCCTAAAAAAGTACTAGCTTATCTATTTTAGTAAGGCTAAATCAACCTATAATATAAAGCAATCAATTACTATCCAAGGCTTTAAAACCTAACTATTAGTAGAACTCAGGATACTAGGGATCTAGCTAGACCTAAAACTAAATTAGGGACTACAAGTAAAGAAGGCAAAGTAGAGGGCAGATGCTAACATGTAATCCATTAATAGGCTTATAGCCTCTATATAGGGGGCTACATTCGAGAAAGCTAAAGTTATGTATAAAGCAATTGTTAAGCTAGTAATGCTATATAGAGTATAGATATGGATAGCCTAAGGGAAAATACTAAAGAGGATTGAGTAACTAATTAGTAGATCCTAAACCTAAAGCCTAAAGAAAATCCTAGGAGCATACAAAACTATACTAATAAGGATAGTAGAAATAGAATTAGGGATCCTACTAGTCAAACAATACTTTAAGGGACTAAGATACTAATATGTAGCAAAGACAATAGAATACCTAGCCTAACAGATTATCTAAAAGATACTAGACAAGATAAAAGCGTAGTACATTAGGACTAGGAGGCTAGATAGACTATAAATGACTCCCTAGAAAGTTAAAGACCTAGAGCAATATAGAGTCCTAATAAGAGAAATACTAGAGAAAGAGCTTCAAAGACTAAATACAAGGCTAAAGGAAGATAAGCTAAAGGAAAAGAAACAAAGCCTAGTAGAATCAATAGCTAGACACCTATAGGAGTAGGAGTAGAACAAAACATAAGTTAGACTAGGAACCCTAAAGGTACTAATTAAATTTAGTTAATACAACTACTAGCTCTATAAGGACCTAAATAGGGCCGAAGCAAGCCTAGCTATCTAAATTAGATCTAAACATATTAGACTTAGATCTTACCTATTTAGAAGAAACGTCCTAGGAATCGAAAGCAGAGCTTACCAATGTAGCTACTAATCTTAGAACCCTAAGCATATACTACTAGTCTACCCTTAATAGTTAGAAGGCAGAAGTAATTAGAGACTAAAAGTAATAGAAAGGGAATATAACAAGCTAATCTAAAGTAAAGAGGACCTAAAGAGGATAGTAAAGTAGATTATTAAATAGGGATTTGTACAATAATTCGTACTAGTAAGGGAAACTAAGGAGTAGATAAGAAGGAGGGAAGAAGAGGGGGAAAGGAGGGTAGGGTAGTAGGCAAGGTAGTTAGAGGGTAACAACTATAACACTAGTATACCCTAGAGGAAGGAAAACAAAGAAATAAGGAAGAACAACAGTTGTAAATAGGACAGGAGGGAGGTTTTTACTAACCAAGTTAGTTTCCTACCCAAAATAATATATAGAAACAGACCTACATAGGCCGAAAGGCACTACAATAGGCAAATGAAATATCTATCTATCTATCTATTAATAAGATTATTAATATCCTTCTAATTTCTTCTAAAGATCTAGAAATCATTAATATAAAGGATAACTATAATTCCTTTTCTAATAAAGAGATAGCTGTTACTCTTTATTACCTTAAGTCTAAGGCTTCTTAAAGTGTCTATAGCATTATAGTACTATAGGGATACTAATTGTTTTATCCTATAAAGTCCTTTTCTAACTTCAACGTATAGGAACTCTTCTAGATTCTTTCTAATAAGGTATAAACCCTCTAGGGCTAATATAAAGTTTGGCTTGTCTATTTTAGGTTCAAGAAATGTAGTCTAAACGTCTACTTAGCATCTTTTCAATCCTAAGGCTACTACTAGTCCTAGGTAGAACCTACTAGTTATAGCCCTTAGTATTAGTACAAAAGTATACTCATAATCAATACCCTTTCTTTAGGTAAATTCTTTAGCTATATACCTAGCCTTATAAGGGAGAAAGAACTAGAGACTCTACTACTAGACACACCAAGAGACACCCAGGTCAAACCTAAAACTATAGAAAGGATCCTAAAGAAAATACTAGGCAACAAGGCACTAGGAGAAGACAAGATCTACAACAAACTTCTGAAAGTATGCAACAAGGAGCTAGCCCTAGTACTAGCCAATATCTTTACACAAAGCCTAGCATTAGGACACTACCTAAGACTATTTAGGAAATCCCTAACAGTAGTGCTAAGGAAGCCCTAGAAGGAGGACTACACACAGCTCAAAGCCTATAGACTAATAGCCCTACTCAACATAATAGGCAAGGTACTAGAGAAGATTGTTACTAAAAGGCTAACAACCTTTGTTAAGGAAAGGAACATCCTTCCTAAAGGCTAAATAGGAGGAAGAAAGAAAAGGTTAATACTAACAGCTATGGAACTAATCACAGAACAGATCAAGCATATCTAGTACTACGGTTAAAACTAGGTAGTAACCCTCCTCTCCCTTAACATCTTAGGAGCCTTTAACAATATCTCCTATAAAAGGCTCCTATATATATTTAAGCAGAAAGCTATACCAAACTAGATAGTCCAATTCATCTAGTCCTTCCTATAGGAAAGATCAACATAGCTTATCCTAGGCAAATTTAAATTAGATCTAATGCTAACTAAAAAGGGAATCCCCTAAGGATCAACACTTTCCCTAATCCTCTTCCTTATCTTTATAGTAGACCTACTCCTACTCCTAGAATCAAACAACACATCGGCATTAGGGTTTGTAGATAATACAAACATCCTAGCCTAGTCCAAGACAATAGAAACCAACTGTAAGATCCTAGAGGAGAAGTACTAAGAGTGTAAAAAATGGGTAAGGAGGCATAGAGCAAAATTTGCCTTAGAAAAGTACTAGCTCATCCATTTTAGTAAGGCTAAATTAGCCTATAACATAAAGCAATCAATCACTATCTAAGGCTTTAAAACCCAACCATTAGTAGAACTTAGGGTACTAGGGATCTAGCTAGACCCAAAACTAAATTAGGGACTATAAGTAAAGAAGGTAAAGTAGAGGGTAGATACTAACATGCAATCCATTAATAGGCTTATAGCCTCTATATAGGGGGCTACATTCGAGAAAGCTAAAGTTATGTACAAAGCAATTGTCAAGCTAGCAATACTATATAGAGCATAGATATAGACAGCCTAGGGGAAAACACTAAAGAGGATTAAGCAACCAATTAGTAGATCCTAAACCTAAAGCCTAAAGAAAATCCTAGAAGCATACAAAACTACACTAACAAGGGTAGTAGAAATAGAATTAGGGATCCTACTAGTTAAGCAATACCTCAAGGGACTAAGACACTAATATATAGCAAAGACAATAGAATACCTAGCCTAACAGACTATCCAAAAGGTACTAGACAAGATAAAAGCCTAGTATACTAGGACTAGGAGGCTAGACAGACCGCAAATAACTCCCTAGAAAGCTAAGGACCTAGAGCAATATAGAGTCCTAACAAGAGAAATACTAGAGAAGGAGCTTCGAAGACTAAACATAAGACTAAAGGAAGACAAGCTAAAGGGAAAGAAACAAAGCCTAGCAGAATCAATTGCTAGATACCTATAGGAGTAGGAATAGAACAAAACACAAGTTAGACTAGGAACCCTAAAGGCACTAATCAAATTTGGTTAATACAACTACTAGCTCTATAAGGACCTAAATAGGGCCGAAGCAAGCCTAGCCATCCAAATCAGATCTAAACACATTAGACTTAGATCTTACTTGTTTAGAAGAAACGTCCTAGGAATCGAAAGTAGAGCTTGCTAATGTAGCTACCAATCTTAGAACCCTAAG
>LFZO01001230.1:0-17707 GCA_001578225.1 Pseudocercospora musae | reverse complement strand
GCCCTAAAGCCGTAGACTAGTACCTAGTATATTAGGGCCTCTACCGTAGCGCTAGGGAGCGTCTTCTATATCTACCCTAGTTCATTTGTTAACTTGTCTTTAGCGGGTTTGGATACTACAAACATCCGTAGGTCGCCGCTCTCGAGTTTCTTAATAGCAATTACCCCTAGGTCTTTTAGCCCCTAAAGTATTTCCTAGTTAGTAAGGCCTTTTATCTTTTCTTACTCTTCTTTCTAGCTAACCCTTATTGTAATTATGTAACTTTTAAGGGGGATTCTCTATATACTTAGTATAGCTAGCTAGCCTTAGGAGGTAGCCTATGCCTATGTTCTTGGTTCGGGTGTTTTCGTTATAGTTTAGAGGTTCTATAGATAGGTTTAGAGGGTATTTGTAGTATCGGCGTCTTTTAGTTGGTATAGGAGCTAGGTCTAGGCCTACTAGAGGAGGGAGAGGAGGGATAGGAAGTCTAGGGCCTAGGGAGTATCTAGTGCCTTTTAGATATCGTCTATTAGGGTCTATAGGTTCTTTTAGATGTTTCTATTCGTTTTTAGCTAGTTAGGCTATTCTTTCGGGCCTTTAGGGCCCGATTTAGATATTGGTTAGCCTTTGGTCTAGCTTTAGGATAGAGGCTAGATCCCTCCCTCCCTCTACCTTTCCTTAGGTCTACCGTCGCGGTGTTGTTTCTAGAGAGGTGTGTTCGTATCTCCTACTCTCGTAGGCGCTAGCGCCTTAGCCTAGGAGTTGGATATTCCGCTTAGTTTTATCGATCTAAATAGTATTACGGTATACGGTTCTACAAGTCGGTTTAGGTACGGGATAAGGGACGGGTAAGTCCGTATACGATTAGAGTATACGGGTCTATAGGTCGGTTAAATAATCGCGTAGGAATAGGTTATAGAGACAACTAAGTCCGGGGTCGGGTATTTAACTAATTAATTAATACTAGGTAGCCGTTAATCGATGCGAGGTAGCCGTTAATCGAAGCTAGGCAACTATCAATTAAGCTAGGCAACTATTAATTAAGCTAGGTAGCTATTAATTAAGCTAGGTAGCTATTAATCAAGCTAGGTAGCTATTAATTAATCTAAGTAGCTATCAATCGATACCGGGCGGCAATTAACCAATAGACCTAGTTAGTAACGATGGTTTAATCTATTAGATAATTACGCGAAAGTTAATTAAGCTAGTATATACGAGTCGGATTAATCGTTTAGACTATTAATTAATTACATTTCGAGGTAGGAATCGCGACGTATAGGGATCGCGTCGCTTACTAGTTATCGCGTTATAGTTATAGAAAGGGAAATTGGATAGGGAGTATAGAGGTAATATAGATAGAAATTAGAGTTTATAGGGAAACCGGCTAGTAGTATTCCGGTTAGGGATTAAGGGTAAATTAGAGCCGGTAGATTAGCGCTAGCTAGGCGAGGCGGACGATCCGTAGTTAAGACTCGAGAGGGAATACAAATATAATTTAATAAAGATGTCCCAATATAGATAATAATAATATGCTTTGAGTTATATAGTAAGAGGACTATATAGGATAGGACGCGTAGGTGTAGCGAATCGTAGTTAATATTATAATAAGGTAGGTTTAAGAAGGCGGACGATCCGTATAGAGGAGTCTAAAGCATTAGCCCTCGCGAGTAGGAATACTTCGAATAGACGTAATATCGTAGTCTAGATAGCTATCCTATTAATATCTAAAAGGTTCTTTTCGTACCCGATAAAAGGTTTAGGGGCTTATAACGTCTATAGGAAGACTATAAATAGACTATAAATCTATACGTACGCGTTACTATATAAGTAAGAGATCCTTATACTATCTAAACCTTTATTTAGGTATAAAAATTCGTAACTATAAAGGGAGGGACGAGGTATTAACCTATAGAGATAGATAGCTAAGATAGAGGCTTCGTAGAACTTCGCGTTATCTTATGAATTGTATAATAAGGACTAGCGGTAGGAGTACTAGGCGATCTTGGACGAAACGGACTACTAGTACCTAGTTAGCTAGGCGAAAATAGGCGAGGTTATACCGGTGCCTACGTATATACGAAAGGACTTAGTCGATAATCTATACCTAATTATAGGGATTTTAGAGGAGCGAAAGAAGGAGGTTTTAGTCGAGTAGGAGGTAGGCGACAATAGGGAGATATATAAACCGATATAGGTAAAGAAGAAGGATATTATACTAGCGGCTTAGAGAGAGTAGCGAAAGGTATACTCTATACGTAGATAGCGTCTAAAGGGATCTTATAGTCGTAGTCGTCGACGTCGGAACGTTCCGCAAGTTCGGTCTCTAAGTCTAACTAATAAGGCCGATAAGGAGAATGTTCTTTAAGGAAGCGAAAGCCCTAAACCTATACCTAGTATACTCTCGGGTATTTAGTCTTCTAATGCTCGTAGCTAGGTCGGGGCTAGTAGTACCGCCGTTAATTAGATAGGCGTAGTCTCGTTCGAGGCGAAAGACGCGATAGTTATATCGGGAAGCGAGACGGGGGCACTAGAGGTATCTAGGGTAAGATGTACTATAGAGAAGGCGATAGCGAGGAGGTCGAGTCTACCCTATATCCTAAGTTCTCTACCGAAACTAATATACTCGATCGCGAGTATAATAGGAGGATTCTAGGGATTAAAGGATTTCGCGGATATAGTATTAGAAGGGTACGAGGCTACTATATAGGATATCGGTAGGCGCGGTCGGGAGTAAGGCGATATCGATAGGGACGTGTTTAGGTACGAGAATATCCTAGCGCTTATAGTAGTAGTTAGCGTACTAGTAAAGAGTATACTCTTGAATATCGATCCTCTAGAGGGCTTATAGGGCGTTAATATTAGAGCGTTCGTATAATATACAAAGGGGATTAATCGCGACGAGGTAGCCTAGTAGTTTCGGTATATAGATAGAAACGGGCTATAAACGACTATTAAGTTTTTTATACTAGAAGGGGATGTTTAGGAAAGGGAGGCGTAGCTAGGTTAGTACGAGGAAGGATGCAATAGAGGTACTTAGTAAAGGATACTATAGTATAGATTAGGTATTAATTAAGCGGTCAATTAAGGTATTAATCAAGATGAATGTTAGGTACGAAATCCTAGGTCTCGGCGGGCGTACTAGTAATGTTTATATAGAACGATGTCTAATTAAGGACTCGATTAACGGCTTATATTCGACGTCTAGATTATTATTAGTCTCTCTATCTTTCTACTTTATAAAGTCGAGGACCTCTTCTCCTTTTATCTAGCTAATCCTAACCTTATCGCTAGAGAGCTCGATAAATATAAGATCTATAGAGAATAAAATCTATAATATATAATACTTAGGATAATCTATAAGATCTATAATAGGAGGTACTAGACTCTATAGTCGAGACTATTATAGAACTAATATCTTATAGTATAGCTCCTTCCTTATAAGAACCTATTCTTAGAACTATCTTAAGATATAGTAGATAATCCGGTATCCTTACTATTACTATCTTTAATTATAAATCGGATATCGATTCGTCGTAGAGCTATTCTAAACGATAACTCTATAGATATAGTTTATATCTATATCCTTACTTTAGTTAAATAGTATCTTAATCTAGTATCTTAGATCGGATTAGGGTTTACGTAATAATAACTTATCTAACGATAATACTAAGCGATCCTAGATAATAACTAATTACTTATACTAGGAAATATTCTATATTATATAGGCAAGTAGAAAGTACTTATAGTCTTAATTAGAGAAATACTCTATCCTTAGATATATAGCTACTAACGACGTTCCTAGTATTAGATCTCTATAGCTATTATATTCTCGACTAGGAAGAGGGCTAGTAAGGTAAGAATCTACTATCCTTTCTCTTAGTTATATCCTATAAGAAGTACTAAGGATAGGCGCGAAATAGACCGATCTAATATAGAGAAATTATCTATACTAATCTTAGCGATAGAGCTAGAGATACTACTAGCGATATCGAGCTAGTAGGCCTTAAGCTAAAGATATCGTAGTAGCGATAACCGATAGCTTTAGATAAGATAGCTAACTATATCCTTAGTATTAGACCTCTATAGCTATTATATCCTTAACTATAGAGAGGGCTAGTAAGATAAGAGTCCGCTATTCTTTATCTCTACTAAAGCCTATATAGAGTAGCGAGCCTAGATATAAGATAGACTAATCTAATATCGAGAAATTACTAATACTAATATCGATAGTAGAGCTAGAGATATTACTAGTAGTAACGAGCTAGTAGGCTTAAAGCTAAAGATACTATAGTAGTAATAACTAATAGCTCTAGATAAGATAGCTAACTACGTTTCTAGTATTAGACCTCTATAGCTATTATGCCCTCGACTATAGAGAGGACTAGTAAGGTAAGAGTCTACTATTCTTTATCTTCGCTAAATCCTATATAGAGTAGCGAGTCTAGATATAAAATAGACTAATCTAATATCGAGAAATTATCTATACTAATATCGATAGTAGAGCTAGAGATACTACTAATAGCGCTAAGCTAGTAGGCCTAAACTAGAAGATACTAATCCTAAATAATCGATAGCTTTAGATAATATAGCTAACTATATCCCTAGTATTAGACCTCTATAGCTACTATATTCTCGACTATAGAGAGAAGTAGAAAGGTAAGAATCTACTATTCTTTATCTCTACTAAATCCTATATCCTATTTCCCTCTTCTAAGTCGCTATTCGATAGGATAAATAAAATCGTATTTAAATTTCGTTTATAAGAAAGTGTAGATAAGATACTCTTTTTCCTTCTTAATACTATTCTTTACTATATTTAGCTCCTTCTAGACTATCTTAGATCTATCGATAATCCTAACGTTATTTACTAGTTATAGTATATCTAGTCTATCTTTTAACGCTTAGTCGAGGTCGTCGTTAAGAGATATTATATAGGCCTTATAGAAGATCTCTATACCTTTCTATAATACGAAGTTAAGGACCTCTTCTTCTTTTATCTAGCTAATCCCTATCTATTTAGTAGAGATATTCGATTACGTAGTACTTACTATAATCTATTAAGTCTATAAGTAGGAACGCTAGATTCTATAGGTAAGACTATCGAGAAACCGATATCTTATAGTATAGCTCCTTTCTTAACTATTCTAAGATATAGTAGATAATCTAGTATCCTTACTATTACTATCTTCGATTATAAATTAGATACCGATTCTATATCGAGCTATTCTAAAAGATAATCCGATAGATATAGTTTAAGTCTATATACTAGCTTTAGTAGAATAGTATCTTAATTCTATATCTTAGATAGGATTTCTATAATATAGCTTAGATACTAGCTATAGAATAGACTCTATAGGACGACGTTATAATAACTTATCTAATAGTAATACTAAGCGTTACCGGATAATAACTAATTACTTATACTAGGAAATATTCTACTTTATATAGATAAGTAGAAAGTACTCGTAGTCCTAATTAGAGAAATACTCTATTCTTAGATATATAGCTACTAATAATATCCCTAGTATTAGACCTCTATAGCTATTACGCCCTTAACTAGGAAGAGGGCTAGCGAGGTAAGAATCCGCTATCCTTTACTTTAGTTATATCCTATAAGGAGTACTAAGGATAGGCGTAAGATAGACCGATCTAATATAGAGAAATTATCTACACCGATCTTAGTAGTAGAGCTAGAGATATAGCTAGTAGCGTCGAGCTAGTAGGCCTAAACTAGAAGATACTAACCTAAAATAATTAATAACTCTAGATAATATAGCTAACTACGTCCCTAGCGTTAGATCTCTATAGCTACTATATCCTTAACTATAGAGAGAAATAGAAAGATAAGAATCTACTATCCTTTACCTCTATCGAACCCTATATCCTATTTCCCTCTTCTAAGTCGCTATTTAATAGAATAAATAAAATCGTATTTAAATTTCGTTTATAAGGAAATATAGATAAGATACTCTTTCTTCTTCTTAATACTACTCCTTACTATATTTAGCTCCTTTGTTAGAGACTAGATATATAGTAATATATAGAATACCTACCTAACCGATAATATAGTAGGTAATAGAACTAATAAGTAGCTTCTAAAAGGATTATATAGAGCGCTAGGTTAAAAAGGCTATACAAGTTATATATATCTAGTATATATTCCTAGTATATACCGCTTAGTATACTTAGGGCTTAGTAAGAGACCTTACCTTATAGAGATCCTTATAATTATCTCCTTTCTCCTAGTATAGCTATTCCTAGCTATAGACAAACCTAACTCCTCGTTAAGCTATCCTATCTATATATTCTCTTAAATACTATAATTATATAATAGCTAAATAAAAAAAAAAAGTAGCGAACAATTAGAGACGAAGGGAAAACAGTTAGGAAGGGGAGGAGGACGAATGGAAAGCACTATGTACTAGGGTAGAGGAGGTACTAAGGGCGGAAGATAGGAAAACCCCTAAGAGGGCATATAAGATAATAATCTTAGAACTCCTTGGAGGACTAAAAGCGATCTACAACTAGGCAAGCTACATAATTACGAAGGTAGCTAATATAGTCGTAGTAAAGATTACAAAGAAACAATAAGAGACAAGCCTAAACTACCGTACCTAGGTAGTAGTAGCTAGTTAGGAGGCGCCAAAACCCCCGAGGATAGTAGTTAGAGTCTACATTATAGACCTACAAGAGCAAGAGGAGATCTAAGGACTCTTAGGGAAAGAGATTGTAGAAAGAATTGTAGTTAAGGAGGTTATTAGGGCTAGGAACGAAGGGAAAGGGGTAATCAAGCTATTTATAGCCTAGGAGTAGGACAAAAAGAAGCTAGAAACACAAAAAGAATAGANATTACGAAGGTAGCTAATATAGTCGTAGTAAAGATTACAAAGAAACAATAAGAGACAAGCCTAAACTACCGTACCTAGGTAGTAGTAGCTAGTTAGGAGGCGCCAAAACCCCCGAGGATAGTAGTTAGAGTCTACATTATAGACCTACAAGAGCAAGAGGAGATCTAAGGACTCTTAGGGAAAGAGATTGTAGAAAGAATTGTAGTTAAGGAGGTTATTAGGGCTAGGAACGAAGGGAAAGGGGTAATCAAGCTATTTATAGCCTAGGAGTAGGACAAAAAGAAGCTAGAAACACAAAAAGAATAGACAACCAAGATAGGGAAAACTACAAAGGTCTCCTAATAGTAGTTCATAACTATAGCCTATAGTATAACAAGGAGATTTAAGGAAGAATAGGATATCGGGAACCTATAGAGACAAAACTAAGCTACATACCTAGGCCTAAAGATTACAAAGGTAGCATGGATTAAAAGGAAAATCGAAGAGACTAAGAAGTAGTCCTCCCTAATTATCTAGGTAGGGAGCGTAGAGTAAGCTAACATAGTATTAGACTAAGGGCTATTCTAGGACTTTGAAAGATTAGAAATAGAGGTACATAGAAGTAACTATAGGATAATGTAGTACTTCAAATGCTAGCACTACGGACACTTAGTAGCCAAGTATACAAAGATAACCAATACCTACTCCTATTGTATAGGGGACTACTAGGTCAAAGATTGCAAAGTATACAAGGGAGAAGCAAGATATGTATACTATACCAAAAGATACCCCTCTTAGGCAAAGGAATACCTAGTAAGAATGTAGGTAGCTAGGAAGGCAAAGGAAGCTAGAATTAACATACTAATAAGATATACAATAAGCTAGGGTAGCTAGGTATAGAGGTAACCTAGCTAGGTACTACAAAAGAGGTTAAGACAAGATAATGGGTTTACATTTAGGGCCTCACTAGTACTAGAGAGCTACTAGTAACTAGGGAGACCAAGATACCTCGACATCGCAAGAAAGGAAGTAGGGTAGAAGAAGCTTAGTCAAATATTAGTTTAAAGTAAGGAAAGGCCGAAGGAAAACCTATAGGGAAACGATATAGATGAAACCCAATAAATAGTGTAACATTACTAAACATTATATAGTACAATGTTAACAAGAGTAAAGATAAGGTATAGAGGAGCTTCCTTCAAGTACTAAACCTAAAAGAATATTATATTATTACAATCTAGGAACCCTAGCTCAACCTATATATGTAGAGACTAGCAACTATTAAAGACCTAAGATACTACCTAATTATCTATAACTAGGGAGTACTAAGGACATGTATCTATATTAGTAAGGAGATAGCTATAGAAACCTAGTAGGCTATACTATAGGAGGATAGGGACCTAATATCGGTTTAAGTAGAAACATCCTAAGGTACACTCCAAGTCTACTACATATACAACCTTCTACTAGACTCAAGGAGCAGTACCTAACTAAAAACCCTAGAAAGAATACTAAGAGTTATCTAGGGGAATACCTACTAAGTCCTACTTAGAGATTTCAATCTCTACTACCCCCTCTAGGGCTTAGACTTTACTCTAGCTTACTACTTCCTAGTAGGAAGGCTAATTGACATGTTAGAGAGGGAAGGAATAGAAATTGTTACCCTAAAGGGATTAGTTACCTAGGAGGCAAGAGGAAGTAGTAGTATACTAGACCTATACTTTGTATTATATTAGATTAGGAATAGGATTACAAGATGTAGGGTTAACTAGGAACTAAAAGAATTATTAGACTACTTCCTAGTATAGGTTAAGCTAAATGTCTAGGCTAATTAGGAATAGGAACTAGAGGAAAAGCTTAACTAGAAAGGGGCCTAGTAGGATAGGATTAGGGAGGAACTAGAAATGGACCTAAAACTAGAGGAACTCTTAACAAAGTACCTACTAAAGCTAGAGGACATTGACAAAGTAGTAGAAGAACTAATAGGAATCCTAAGACAGGTAGCTAAAAAGCATACCCTAGTAAAGAGACATTCACTATACTAGTAACTATACTAGACTAGTAAGTGTATAAGGAAAGTCAAAGTAGTAAGGAAAGCTAGGAGGTAGTAGACATAAACCTACAACTAGGAAGCATAGGACAACTATAATAAAGCCTACTAGGAAAAGAAGATCTAGATTAAGAAAGACAAGATACAAGAATAGAGATCTACAATAGGGATAATTACAAAGAAACTAGAGGAGATATAGAGGATAGCTAAATAGGTAAGGAAACCTAAATAGGAAAAGGACAAGCTACTACAATTCCCGGATATTAAGGACTAATAAGGGCAAATATAGACTACAATGGAAGGGAAAGCAAGAGCCCTAGGCTAACACTTCTTCTATAGAAAAGTATAAGTAGACCTATTAGACATAAGGAAGAAAGAACTAGAGACTCTACTTCTAGACATACTAAGAGATACCTAGGTCAAACTAGAAACTATAGAAAGGATCCTAAGGAAAATACTAGGCAATAAGGCACTAGGAGAAGACAAGATCTATAACAAACTTCTAAAAGTATATAAGAAGGAGCTAGCCCTAGTACTAGCCAATATCTTTATATAAAGCCTAGCATTAGGACACTACCCAAGACCATTTAGGAAATCCCTAATAGTAGTGCTAAGGAAGCCCTAGAAGGAGGACTACACATAGCTTAAAGCCTATAGACCAATAGCCCTACTTAATACAATAAGCAAGGTACTAGAGAAGATTATTACTAAAAGGCTAATAACCTTTATTAAGGAAAGGAACATCCTTCCTAAAGGCTAGATAGGAGGAAGAAAGAAAAGGTTAACACTAACGGCCATAGAACTAATCATAGAATAGATTAAGCATATCTAGTACTATAGTCAAAACCAGGTAGCAACCCTCCTCTCCCTTAACATCTTAGGAGCCTTTAACAATGTCTCCTATAAAAGGCTCCTATATATACTTAAGTAGAAAGCTATACTAAACTAGATAGTCCAATTCATCTAGTCCTTCCTATAGGAAAGATTAACATAGCTTATTCTAGGCAAATTTAAATTAGACCTAATACTAACTAAAAAGGGAATCCCCTAAGGATTAACACTCTCCCTAATCCTCTTCCTTATCTTTATAGCGGACCTACTCCTACTCCTAGAATCAAATAATACATTAGTATTAGGGTTTATAGATAACACAAACATCCTAGCCTAGTCCAAGACAATAGAAACTAACTATAAGATCCTAGAAAAGAAGCACTAAGAGTATGAAAAATAGGCAAGGAGGCATAGAGCAAAATTTGCCCTAGAAAAGTACTAGCTCATCTATTTTAGCAAGGCTAAATTAGCCTACAACATAAAGCAATCAATTACTATCCAAGGCTTTGAAACCTAACCATTAGTAGAACTTAGGGTACTAGGGATCTAGCTAGACCTAAAACTAAATTAGGGACTATAAGTAAAGAAGGCAAAGTAGAGGGCAGATGCTAACATATAATCTATTAATAGGCTTATAGCCTCTACATAAAAAGCTACATTCGAGAAAGCTAAAGTTATATACAAAGCAATTATCAAGCTAGCAATGCTATATAGAGCATAGATATAGATAGCCTAGGGGAAAACACTAAAGAGGATTAAGCAACTAATTAGTAGATCCCAAACCTAAAGCCTAAAGAAAATCCTAGGAGTATACAAAACTATACCAATAAGGATAGTAGAAATAGAATTAGGGATCCTACTAGTCAAACAATACCTTAAGGGACTAAGACACTAATATGTAGTAAAGACAATAGAATACCTAGCCTAATAGACTATCTAAAAGGCACTAGACAAGATAAAAGCCTAGTGCATTAGGACTAGGAGGCTAGATAGACTACAAATGACTCCCTAGAAAGCTAAGGACCTAGAGCAATATAGAGTCCTAATAAGAGAAATACTAGAGAAGGAGCTTTAAAGACTAAATATAAGACTAAAGGAAGACAAGCTAAAGGAAAAGAAACAAAGCCTAGTAGAATCGATTACTAGATACCTATAGGAGTAGGAATAGAACAAAACACAAGTTAGACTAGGAACCCTAAAGGCACTAATCAAATTTAGTCAATACAACTACTAGCTCTATAAGGACCTAAATAGGGCCGAAGCAAGCCTAGCTATCTAAATTAGATCTAAACATATTAGACTTAGATCTTACTTGTTTAGAAGAAACGTCCTAGGAATCGAAAGTAGAGCTTGCTAATATAGCTACTAATCTTAGAACCCTAAGCATATGCTACTAATCTACCCCTAATAGTCAAAAGGTAGAAGTAATTAGAGACTAAAGGCAATGGAAAGGGAATATAATAAGCTAATCTAAAGCAAAGAAGACCTAAAGAGGATAGTAAGGTAGATTATCAAATAGGGATTCGTACAACAATTTGCACTAGTAAGGGAAACTAAGGAGTGGATAAGAAGGAAGGAAGAAGAGGGGGAAAGGAGGGTAGGGCAGTAGGCAAGGTAGTTAGAGGGTAACAACCATAACACTAGTATACCCTAGAGGAAGGAAAGCAAAGAAACGAGGAAGAACAACACTTGTAAATAGGATAGGAGGGAGGTTTTTACTAACCAAGTTGGTTTCCTACCCAAAACAATATATAGAAATAGACCTACATAGGCCGAAAGGCACTACAATAGGCAAATGAAATATCTATCTATCTATCTATATATTCTCTTATATCTCTAGCGCTTCGAATATACCTTATATATATTACTACTTCGTATAGCTAGTTACTATATAAAAACTCTTTATTACTATATAGTAGAATTTTTAGGTTTCTACTAGTAACGCTATTAGGTAGATCTAGCATATTCCTAAGAATATATTAATTATTATTATTAGTAACTAGATAGCCTATATATAAGTAGTATCTATAGTCTATCTAAAAACTTCCTCTATTTCTAAGCTTTCTACTAGTACTACGCTAGCTCCTCGCTAGTACTACGTAAGCTCCTCCTATATACTAACTAATAAATTCTATACTACTCTTTATATAGATCTAGCCTATATCCTACTTATATTGCGTAAGCGTAGCGCTACTAGTCCTACTATCCTAGTTACGGCTAGTAAGAGATTTAGGCCTAATATAGAAGGTTATAGTAGATACTTCTAGTATATAACTACTAATAGTAAGAATAATCCCTATATACTCTTTATACGCGCCTTATAACTAACTCGCTATAGAGGATCTAAATAATATATATATTAGAGATAATATATATCCTACTACTAAGAAGAAGTACTAGAGATATACTAAGGGGCACTATTCCTATAAGCTAGTTATAGTACTATACCTCGTTACGCTACTCTAGTATATATATATAGTTCGTACTAAGCGCGCTACTTATAACCTAGATAATCCTAAGTATAGGGGTAATCCTATCTAGGCCTAGATTAGTCTAGACGAGATCTAGTAGTACCTAGACGTATATATAGACTATATATATCGCTTCCTCTTTATACGCGTTACGTCTACTAACTATCTAGCTTTTTCTAGAGATTAAGAAATCTCTAAATAGCTACTACTATAACAAGAATAAGATTACTAGTAACGGTATACTACTTAAGCGTAATCGTAGCGCTAGTATTACGCTAGTAACTACTAACGGTCTAGACCTAGTAGCTATCCTAGAGCGTATTAATATTAACCTCTCTAGGCTAGTAGAAATCGGCCGTTAGGTATATATCTTCCTCGCGTCCCTATTACCTATTAGTTATATACTAACTATAATAGAACCTTGCCCTAAAGGATACCTATATCGCTATAGTAGTAGTCGATACTACTATAGGCTTTCTACCTATACCTAAGCCTAAGTAGGATAAGGATTCTAATAGTTACGAGAGTAACTAGCTCTATAGAGCTAGTTAGTAGGTTATATACCTATAGTACGTAAGCGTCGCGAACGTATAATTTCTTTTATTCTAAGCTAGGCTAAATATTTCTATTAATAGCAAAACGAGTATATATCTATTAACCTTATCTTATCTTATTCTTATATTCTCCGACTACGTCTTACTTATACCTTAAATATATTAAGCGCTACTAAGTCTTCTATATATTCTACTAGTTCCTAAGTATTATATTCTTCTAGCTAGCCTATCTACCTAATAAGGTAGTAAGTCTCTCTCTTTTATATCTTCTTCTTTACGATTTCTTCTATATACTACTTATTTATATCCTCTATAACTAGTATACTAACCTTATACTCCTTGCCTTCGTATCCTTTCTAAGGCTCGAGTAGGAATATATAGAAAATATTATAGATTCTCGTATAGATAGGTAGCGCTAAGCGATACGCCTATACTTCTACTACGTCGATAATACGAAATAGGCCGAGATACTTTAGGCTAAGCTTCTTCTTTAGTAGATCTAGTCTAATATTCTTAGATAATAATAGTACTAAATCGCTAATACTATACTTCTAAGCCTTATAGTTAGTATTATAGTACTTAGCTTAGTATTCTACTATAATCTTCTAGTACTATATAAGCGTCTCGTATACTTTTCGTAGTCTTTCTATAGTATCGATCGCCGCTAGTATCCTTCCTTTAGATAGCTCGTCCCGAGCTATAGGTAATAATATAGAAGTAATATCCGGATTATATCTATATAGTATATAGAAGGGGCTTATATATAGTATAGAGTATATACTATTATTATACGTAAACTCTACCTATAAGAGCTAAGACGCCTAGTCTACCTAGTTATTAGAATAATAATATCTTAGGTACTATTCTAGCGTCTAGTTAGTATATTTAGTCTACCTATTAGTCTATAGATAGAACGCTATACTAAGCTTACGCTTTATATATATCTCGTAGTAAAAGTCGCTCTAAAACTAACTAGTAAATAGAGATCCTCTATTACTAACGATTCTAGCTAGGATTCTAAACCTTCTAACTACCTCTCTTAGGAAGATATCTACTAGCTCTACTACTATATACTTCTTTATAGTAGGTATAAAGAGGCTTATCTTTATATAGTAATCGACTATTATAAGTATTATAGTATAGATATAGATATCGAGCTTGCTTAGTAGTAGATCGGTAATAAAGTCTATTATTAGCTCTTACTATAGCCTAGTAGGTATTAGTAGCGTAGCTAACTCGCTATATAGGCGATAGGGCCTCGTCTTCGACCTCTAGTATATTATATAGATAGAGATATACTCCGAAATCTCCTAAGCTATTCCTAGCTAGATATATCTCCTATATATTAGCTTAACTATCTTAGCTTAGCTAAAATATCCTATAAGGGGATTATCGTAGTATATACGTATTATCTATATTCTTAACGCGAGGTCCTTAGATATATAGATTACCTTACCTTAGAAGAGAATATCCTCTCTAATAGAATACTTCTTAAAGGTACTAGTCTCCTTAGTAGCCTTATATAGCTTCTTTACTATAGGCTCTAGCTACTATAGAATACGTATAAAACTAAGTAGTAGGTCTAGTACCTAGTAGTAGAGTCTATTATCCTTAACTACTATAGTCGTAACTCTAGCTAGATAGTATATAAAGCTACTACGCTTTATATACGTCTTCGCTACTTCTTATATTAAGATATATATTATAGAAGTATACTTTGCGATAGGCTCTACCTCTCTAGAAAGGTCTAACTAGACTAAGAGTTTAGCTTATAGCGTTAGTAATAGATTACTAATTATCTATATCTCGCCTTTATAGTCGCTTCTCTTCGAAGGAGTATCTATAGGGTTTCTTTTTCCTACTTAGTATTCGATAGTAAAATCGAATAGGGCTAGGAAGGTTATCTACCTTACCTACCTACCTACTAACTACTTTATCGTCGTAAATCCCTTTAGGTTCGCGTAATCTATAAGTATACGTACTATATACTATAAGCTATCGAAGTATAGTCTCTAGTACTTAAAGGACTCGACTACTACTAGTAGCTCCTAGTTATAGATCTCGTAGTTAGTCTCTATAGGTATTATCTTTCTCGACTAGAAAGTAATAGGATACTAGTTACTATCCTCTATCTACTATAAGAGGATTCTAGCTAACGCGAATATAGACGTATCGGTTTCGAGGCGTAAGGACTATATAGGATTAAAGTACCTAAATAGCGATACTAAATAGAACGCGTCCTTTAGGCTCTTAAACGCTTACTCCTCGCTTACGTCCTACTAGATTAGATCTAGCTTTCGGCCGTTCTTAGCTCCCTTAGAGAGGGCTATTAGAGATATAATAACCTAGAAGTAGTTAGATATAAACCTATAGTAGAAATTATAGAACCCTAGGAAGGACTAGACTTTAGTAAGGATAGAAGGACGCGGCTACTCGGTAATTGTATCTATCCTACTCCTATCTATCGATACGCCTTTAATACTAATAATAAATCCTAGGAACTCTATCTATTTCTTCTAGAATAAGTACTTCTTATAGTTAGTATATAAGCTAAACCGCCTAAGTCTCTTAAGTACTATATATACGTTACGTATATAGTACTCTTTATTCTTGCTATATACTAGGATATTATCTAGATAAACTATATAGTAGATATTAACTAAGCCTAATAAGGCTTAGTTAATATAATCCTAAAAGGTTATAGATACGTTAGTAAGCCTAAATAGTATAACTAGGTACTTATAGTATCTATAGCGTATACGAAACGTAGTCTTCTACTTATCGCCTTACTTAATATAAATACAATAGTAGGCGTCGATAAGGTCTAAGGATATATACTATTCCGTATCCTTTAACCTATCTATTATCTCGCTAATAAGAGGTAGGAGATATCGATTCTTAATAGTAATCTTATTAAGATCCCTATAATCGATATATAACTAAAGACTACTATCTTTCTTAGATACGAACAAGATAGATATACCTACCTCGCTTACGCTAGGCCTAATCTACCTATTCTCTACTACCTTAGTAAGGTATTCCCGAAGGACCTAGAGCTCTCGCTCTAACTAATAATATAGGGAATAATAGGGAGGCTTCTTTCTATCGACTAGATCGATCGAGTACTCTACGTTAGTATATAGCTAGTATCGAGCCTCTAGGGTTATAGTAAAGATTATCGAGCTAAGGAGGGCCGATAGGTATAAATAGATTATAAACTATAATAGAAGCTACAAGGAATAGTAGGGGCCAAAGTAGGAATAGCAAGTGTGTTATTATTCTATAGGTTAGAGCTAAACCTGAAAGGTATTAGCTTGGATTAGTTACGTAATAGTTATTATGTAATCTAGTCTACCTTAACATCCCTTACTAGGTCACTAACTAGACTGTATATTCCAATACTCCTACTTAGATTAGTTAGTCTACAAATCCTAATTCTAACCAATATAATCTAATAAGAACTTCAATTAGCTAATTAGGTACAATGGCTTCTAGATTAGTATAGTGTATCCAATCTACTAGGTTCAATTCCTAGATCTAGTGTTTCCTTACTTAGTGGATTTTGAATCCTCTAAGTAAGGACTTTTGTCCCTTTTAGCGTTATGCTAGCTACAATTGCCTAATGAATTCCTAGAACTATAGCCCTATCTTTGGCTTAGTTAGGCTATTAGCTACTATCTCTTTTATTAGAGTGTATTCTACTACAATCTTTCTTTGCTACTAAAGATTTCTAACCTTGTTAAAACTAATATTAATATGTTTTAATCTCTTATAGGTATAAGTATCTTTAACAAGAGTTAAAGCTACCTAGTTGTTACCTATAATCTAAACAGGCCTAATTTCATTTACTGTATTAGAATTCCCTTTTATTAGTAGTTAAAATAAACATTCTCCTACTAACTATATATAGTCCATCTCTCTTAGGAGTACTATAAGGAATTGAGATTGCTTTATATATACATTTATTGCTATATACTTAGCTTCTATAGTTAATATAGTAACTAACTTCTACTTCTTGCTTATCTAAGAAACTAGTAATCTATAGAGAAAGAAGATGCTTCTAAGGATCGAGACTCTATTAGCTTTGTCTATTGTATAATTAGAGTCTAAATATCCTATTAGCTTTCCTCTATCCCTCCTAAACATTAATCCTAAGCTTAGGAATGATCTTAGGTATCTAGCTAGTTTCCTAAGTGCTTTTAAATATCTCTTAGATAGATCTAATGTATATAATCTAAGTCTTCTAAGTGTAAAAGCAATGTTAGGTCTTATTATAGTTATTGGCTATATCTATGTACTATTCTAGCTCTAGTACTTAGTCTTGTTATACCTTTCTTTATCTAAGTTAGATTTCCTTAGACTTTTATAGCTATCAAGTAGTAACAAGGTTAGGTAGGCTATTTCCTTAGTTATTCCAAACTTTGCAAGGTTTTCCTAGATATAGTATTCTTAGTTAAGCTTTAGAGTACTATTAGGTCTATCTCTAGTAAGCTTTATTCCAAGAATCTTAGTTAGTTTACCTAGATCTTTGATCTTAAACACCTTGCCTAGTTCCCTCTTAAACTAAAGAACATCTTCTAGCTTTAGTACTACAATAGGAATGTTATCTATATAGGTAAGAACCATTAGGTTCCTTCCTCTATGGATAAGCAAACATAGGTCTACCTCTAACTAGTAGAATCCTATTTCCTCTAGCTTTGAGATACATAGCTTGTTCTAGTCTCTTACTACTTGTTTTAGGCTATACAAGCTCCTTAGGATTTTTAGAGCTATGCCTTATAGGATTTCTATACCTAGTAGTAGGATTATGTAGATGTCTTCTTATAGGGTACTTTTAGTAAATACATTGTTTATATCTACTTAGTATAGCTCTAGATCCTTTTTATATATAGTAGCTATAAATACTCTAAGTGTATTATACCTAACTATTAGTACAAATATCTCCTAGAAATCTATCCTAAATTTCTAAGAAAACCCCCTTATAACTAGTCTTGCTTT
>LFZO01000123.1:0-77980 GCA_001578225.1 Pseudocercospora musae | reverse complement strand
AGGGCGAGGAGTATAAGGTTAGTATACTAGTCGTAGAGGATACGGATAAGTAGCGCGTAGAAGAAATCGTAAAGAAGAAGATATAAAAGGGAGAGACTTACTACCTTATTAGGTAGGTAGGCTAGCTAGAAGAATATAACACTTAGGAACTAGTAGAATATATAGAAGACTTAGCGGCGCTTAACGTATTTAAGGCGTAAGTAAGACGTAGTCGGAGAATATAAGAATAAGATAAGACAAGGTTAATAGATATATACTCGTTTCGCTATTAATAGGGGCATTTAGCCTAGCTTAGAATAAAGGAAATTATGCGTTCGCGACGCTTACGCGCCGTAGGTATATAACCTACTAACTAGCTCTATAGAGCTAGTTACTCTCGTAACTATTAGAACCCTAACCCTACTTAGGCTTAGGCATAGGTAGAAAGCCTATAGTAGTATCGACTACTACTATAGCGGTATAGGCGCCCTTTAGGGCGAGGTTCTATCGCGGTTAGTATACGACTAATAGGCGATAGGGACGCGAGGGAGATACGTACCTAACGGCCGATTTCTACTAGCCTAGAGAGGTTAATATTAATACGCTCTAGGATAGCTACTAGGTCTAGACCGTTAGTAGTCGCTAGCGCGACGCTAGCGCTACGGTTACGCTTAAGTAGCGTATCGTTGCTAGTAATCTTGTTCTTATTATAGTAGTAGCTATTTAGAGATTTCTTAATCTCTAGAGAAAAGCTAGGCGGTTAGTAGACGCGACGCGTACGAAGAGGAAGCAATACGTATAGTCTACGTATACGTCTAGGCGCTACTAGATCTCGTCTAGACTAATCTAGGCCTAGATAGGATCGTCCCTATACTTAGGGTCGTCTAGGTCGTAAGTAGCGCGCTTAGCGCGAGCTACGCGTATACGCTAGAGTAGCGCGACGAGGTATAGTACTATAACTAGCTTATAGGGATAGTGCCCCTTAGTATATCTCTAGTATTTCTTCTTAGTAGTAGGGTACATATTACCTCTAATATATATATTATTTAGATTCTCTATAGTAAGTTAGTTACGAGGTATATACGAAGAGCGTATAGGGATTATTCTTACTATTAGTAGTTATATACTAGAAGTATCTACTATAACCTTCTATATTAGGCCTAAACCTCTTACTAGCCGTAACTAGGGTAGTAGGACTAGCGGCGCCGCGCTTACGCGACGTAAGCGGAATACGGGCTAGATCTATATAGAGAGTAGTATAAAAATTATAGGTTAGAGTATAAGAGGAGCTTGCGTAGAGCTAGCGAGGTACTAGCGCGGTACTAGTAGAAAGCTTAGAAATAGGGGAAGTTTTTAGGTAGACTATAGATACTACTTATATATAGGCTACCTAGTTACTAATAACAATAATTAATACGTTCTTAGGAATACGCTAGACCTACCTAGCTACGTTACTAGTAGAAACATAAAAATTCTACTATATAGTAATAAAGAGTTTTCGCGTAGTAACTAGCTATACGAAGTAGTAACGTATACGAGGCGTATTCGAAGTACTAGAGGCGCGAGAGAATATATAGATAGGATAGCTTAACGAGGAGTTAGGTTTGTCTATAGCTAGGGATAGCTATACTAGGAGAAAGGGGATAATTGTAAGGACCTCGATAAGGTAAGGTCTCTTACTAAGCCCTAAGTGTACTAAGCGGCGCGCGCTAGGGGCGTACGCTAGACGTACGTAACTCGTATAGCCTTTTTAACCTAGCGCTCTACGCAATCCTTTTAGGAGGCACTTGTTAGTTCTACTACCTACTATATTATCGGTTAGGCGGGTGTTCTATACGTTACTACATACCTAGCCCCTAACAATATACTATAGTAAGGCTTCGTTTATATATACTATATTAGTATATTCTTTAGCTTAAGTACCTATTATACTATAGTGTTTACCGCGGCGTACGTAATAGCCTATTCTACGGCCTAACCTCTTGTTATTATACTAAATATCGTTATAGTTAAACTACTTAAGAATAGTAGCGAATACTACGTTATCTTCGCGGCTATCTTCCTTTATCTTATTATTAGTATTCTTCCGACTATTCTTAACTTAAGAAGTAGACGTAGGTAGGTCTACTAGATTACTATCTATCTTAATAAACTAATTAGTTTCCGGTAGAGTTAATAGATAGTTAGATTTAGCAATACGCTTATAACTCTTAAGGACCTCGATTACGTAGTATATACTAAAGTTAGCGTAATAGCGGAGAAACTTAGCTACCTCTATATAATAGTTGTCTTCGTAGATAATTATATTAAAGGTCTTCGTCCGCTTCGGTATAGAGGATCGTAAGTAGTAAATAGTAAACATACGGTCTAGTAGTTACTAAGAACCGAGCTCTTCGATAAATACCTATAAAGCTACTCTCTCCTTAACCTTCTATATTAACTACGCTATCTTATTATCTAAAGGTCTTAAGAATACTAGATTAATATCTTTCTCTTCGATTATATTATTAATAGTTATAATAATATATTGTTTACCGTCAATTCGATACTAGATAGTCTAGGTTAGGTCTATACTAAAGGGCTTCTTATTACCTCGTAGTTTCGGTATTAGTTAGGATATTGCTATCTATTTAGGTATACGCGAAGTCGGTTAGCGCTACGAGCTAGCTTCTAACTACGATTTCTTAATAACGCTATTAGATATTAACCTAGTCTAAATAGGAGGTTTATTAGGTAGGCTAGCGCGACTATTCTACCGTTTAGATAATATCCTATAGGTCTTGTTTCGCGGTATTATATCCTCTAACGATTTATGCTTTCGCGTAGAAACTAGCTTTATATCTATAGCTAATACCTCCAAGGTTTCCGGCTCTTACTTAATACTCTATTCTATACTACGCTAGCTAATCTTAGCGGGCATACTAGTTCTACGAGGGATGGCTTTTAGTAAGGGCTTTAATAGGTATACTAGCTTTAGCGGAACTATATTCCTATAGGTAGAGGACTTAGTAGTAATAGAGGGAGTAGATTACTAGAAAGGACGTTCTAGGTTAGGAGGCATAGTTTCCGCTATACCCTTCGATCTCGTATATATTATAGGCTCTTCGTCGCTTATCTCTTCGCCTAGTAGTCTATTCTCTTTATCCTAATCGTTATTATTATCTTTATTATAGATAGACTTTAAGAATTAGCTCTAAGAAATACCGTTAGATTAGGTAGATAGGTTATCGAATAGATCTATAGTATATAGACTATATACTTCTTAACGATATACTTATTTATCGAAGGGAATAGTATTAGGTAGACCCTACGTATATTGCTATAGAGATTAGTATTCAAATTCGCGTAGGGTAGTATAGGAGGGCGGTCTAGGCAACTACGAAGATTCTATAGGTAGACTACTAAGCAAATTATTATATTCTATAGTAATACTATCTCTACTATTAGACTAAGTCTCGGCAATGATATTATAGTGCATTCTACGCAAAAAACGCGTGTCTAGACATATAATAATGATGTTATTAGGTAGAGTTCTATATTGGTACATAGGTCTCGAATCCCGGGTCGGAGCGCGTCAAGGCCCTTTTGCAAATTAGAATATGAGGTGCGCGCTCGTCATGCGGTGCAGCGGGTTCCGCCGCACCGCTTCCCGTGTGATATAGCGTAGTGAGAGGCATGACTTGCTTGTAAATAACCTCTGGGAGGGACACTTGCAATACTTGGGAAATGTCCTGTGATCCTGTCCAAACATACATATACATGGCCCACAGCGCTCAGAGTCCTGTCGTCGTATCTCGCACTCGTTGTATCTGATAAACAATCAACATTACTTGAGCAAAATATGAGTCTTCTCATTCTCAGCCATTTTGTATCTCTCCGGTTAGTCCTCTCCAGCAGCAGCAGCACTTCCACCAACCGCACCGTAGTCATTTCTCTTCACGCCTCGTGGCTTTCCAGTGATGTCCTGCCAAGTCGCGCCGAATCTTCTGCCGGTGCTTGCCAGTAGACCTTCCTCTTCGGCCTCGCGGAGATCTTCGTCCAGTTGCTCCTCATCGAGCTTCGGAACACGGAAGAGTGTGACCAAGAAGACGATGATGAATATGCCAAGGAAGGCAAATTGTGCATAGAAGTCTACAACACCGAGGTAGGGGAAGTTGGCGGTGATGCGGTTAAGGAAGGTGGAGACAACAGATGGAGTGCAGACCATCTTGGCGATAGGATTATCGGTACGTTCAGAGCAGGGCTGAAAGATGTCAGTTTTGGTAACGATCTATCGTGGTGAAGTGGCTTACCTTGATCGCGTTGTGATGTTTGCTGCAGTCAGGCTGTAGGTCTGGGTTGTGCGATGGCCTGTCGCAGAACGTCTGAGGTCCAAAAGTGGCGTACTGGGGAGCGACCACCATTGTCAGGCTGTAGTTGAGGGCCAAGGTCATTAAAGTCAGCAGTACTGTGGCCATGAGCATGGCGTTAGGTGTGGTGTGTCCTTTCCGGATTCTGAAAAGCATGACCCAGAGGAAGCGGATGCCGATTGTGGCTAGACCGACAACGGTGGCACAGAAGAAGAGTAGGGTGATCAAGAGGAAGATGACATAATCAATGGGGAAGATCTTTGATGTCTCACGGAGGAGAGCATTGACCGGCTGAAAGATCTTGGTCTTGCCGAGCAGGTAGCCGCAGGAGACGCCGCAGACCGAGTTTTTGATCTTGTCGACCATCGTGATGAGCATACTTGCGAAGATGATCAGAGAGATGACGAGGATCAGGAGTCCAAAAATGAGCTTGAGCGGGCGGAAGATAGCCTCGAGCTTCAGCCAGACCCTGATGAAGAAGTTCTGGCCCTCGCCAGCGTTTTCCTCCGCAAGTCGTTGTCTGCGTGCCAGCGTACGCTCTTCCCGCACTAAAGCCTCGAGCTCGCGTCGGTCTCTTGGGTCCAATCCACCTTCGCGGCCTTCGCTGCGGCCTTCAAGCTGGCGTTGTCGTTCGCGGTTCTGGTCAAGCTGACTCTGGGTGGATTCGCGGAGCTGAGGTGCCGAAACCGACGGAGCAGTCTTTATCAGCGAAACCGGAAGGAGGGCCAAGCCAGGAGCTGTGTACAGGCAATATAGTAGGGTTCCGACGAGGATCAAGACTCCGATGGCAAATGTCAGCGCGCGTTCGCCGTGATTTTCGGTGAGGAGATCCTTGAAATAGTCCAGATCTTTGTGGTCATCTCTCGCCTTCTTCGCGACGGGCACGAAAAAGCCAACGAGGAACAGAATGACACAGAAGAGGAGGAAGGCAAAGGTCCACTTGAATGCAGCCCAGAGCCTGTTGCCAATGGTCTGCTGGCCCTCTTCAGTGGCCACCTCGTCGTACTCCTCATAGTAGAAGTATGTGAATGGTACAAGCAACAGGCACAGGACAGCATCCAGGCTGTAAAGCGTGTAGTATACAATCTTCAGGGTGTACAGAGTCTCGTCCACCCTATCCGGCGTCGCCCAATCCTTCTTGCGTCCCAGCGTTCTCGACGTCGTACTGCTGACGAGGGCGATATCTACTGGCATGAGGAGCACAGTGGCCAGGAGAGAGAGCACTGTTATCCAGCATATTACGGTTACGGCCACTGTTCGCTCGCCCGGCTTCTGGTATGTGTACACGAAGATGGCGCTGACGAAGAACAGGATCGCAATGCACACAGCGTACGCGACCCATATCAGCGACGTCTCGATGAGCGCCATGGCGTATTGTGTATGGCTTAGGTGGATGGAGCTGTCTCGGAGGCGCGTGTCGGGAAGCGGCTTCTCGGTCGTGATGGTGTTCTTTTCGTAGTTGGCCTCTGCTGTATGATCTGATCAGTCTTCTGGTCCCTTCACCACCCGTCTCGTCTCACTGCCGCCAACCAAGGGAAGCAGAGAGCTGCGAGCAAGGCAAGGCAGCAGTGGACCAAGTAGTTGGAAGCAGCTGCCAAATCTTGTTGCCATCAATCAAGTTACCTAGTACCCATCAAAATTTAGGTAACAAAGCTCGGCTGCAACGCGACTCGACTTCGCGCACGCATCAACACCAACACCACCTCGATGCTCCGCTTTGACCTGTCATCGTCACTATGCAGTGCTATAGCGAGCTGCTGCCACCGACGGCCGTCACACATGCGCTCTCCTGCTCGCTGCTGAGCGCCGACAGCAAGAACCTCATTGTCGCAAAGACCTCCTTGCTCCAGGTCTTCAATGTCCACCAGAAACTCTCTCTCGTCGGCGAATATCCCCTCGCCGGCACCGTCACCTCGCTCGCCCGGATCAAGCCACTCGACAGTGTCACCGGAGGCGATGCTATCATTATCGCCTTCAAGGATGCCAAATTGAGTCTCGTTGAATGGGATCCGGAGAATCATCGAATCAGCACAATCAGTCTTCACTACTACGAGGGCGACAATGTCATCACTCCTCCATTTGGTCCGACACTCGCCGAATCCGAGACCATCTTGACAGTGGATCCAAGCTCGAGATGCGCGGCACTGAAGTTTGGACCAAGGCAGCTGGCTATTCTTCCTTTCCGTCAATTCGGAGACGAGCTAGCCGGCGAGGAAGAAGAAGAAGAAGATGATGATGATGATGATGATGGCTTGGAGAATGAGCCAAGGTCGGCCGTCAATAAACGTCGGGAGTCGACCCATCTGAATGGCGAAGAGGAGCGAACACCATACAAAGCCTCATTCGTGCTGCCTCTTACCGCTCTCGATCCAAGCTTGAGCCATACCGTGCATTTGGCATTTTTGCACGAGTATAGAGAACCTACTTTTGGTATACTTTCGGCCCCGATTGAACCCTCCAACGCGCTGCTCGAAGAACGAAAGGACCTCTTAACATACACTGTCTACACCCTCGACTTGGAGCAAAGAGCGTCGACGAATCTTATTACTGTCCCAAAGCTTCCGTCAACACTTTGGAAGGTGATACCTCTACCTCTTCCCATCGGTGGTGCACTGCTGATCGGCACAAACGAGCTGGTTCACGTCGACCAGAGCGGAAAAGCCAATGCCACTGCAGTCAATGAGTTTGCCAAGCTGGAAAGCGACTTCGGCATGTCCGACCAGTCTCACCTCAATCTGAAGTTGGAGGACTGCAGCATCGAGACTGTTGACCCCAGTTCGGGTCAACTTCTGCTAGTGACAAGTGATGGCGCGTTGGCAACCATCGAGTTCAAGTTGCTAGGCCGTAGCATAAGCTCAATAAATGTCACGCCAGTTACTGAAGATAATGGTGTCACTTCTCTCGGTGCTGCGCCTTCGTGTATAGCGAATCTAGCGGGTGGTAGTGTCTTTGTTGGTAGCGAGGATGGCGCCTCATTGCTTTTGGGCTGGTTCCAGCCTACAGTTCCTCATGGCAGGAAACGTTCTCATGCGCAAATGCTTGGCAAGGATGGGGACGAGGAAGATGAAGACGCGATAGAGGAGGACGACGACGACCTATACCATCCAGCGCCGCAAGCAAAGAAGCGGGCAGTATCGGACACCGAGCTTGGCGCGTCGAATGCCGCCTACCGTTTCGAGATTCGAGACCACCTGCAGTCTCTTGGACCTATACATCGCACATGTCTCGGGCGACAGGGCAAGAGCAGACATAAATTACAGCTTGCCGCTGCCACGGGTCGAAAGCAGTCTAGCAGACTCACTCTGCTGAATCGCGACGTCGTGCCTGCTCAGGGCCACGCGAGCAGATTTGAGAATGCAAAGAGTGCATGGGCTGTTCGCGCTCATCAAGCTGGAGACGACTCCACACTGGACAACAAGCTCTTCGTATTTGAAGGCGTCAACACCAACGCTTACGAAATTTCTTCGGGCGATGAGCCTTTCGTGGAAGACAGATACCCAGAACATGCAAAGTCAGAATGGGAAAGCGAAGGAGAAACCCTTGATGTCGCGGCTCTTGCTGATGGCAAGATCATCGTGCAATTTCGCAAGCAGGAGGTACGCACGTACGATGCGAAATTGGCCATGAACCAGATACTGCCCATGGAAGACGAGGCAGAGAATGAGCTCAACATCGTCCACGTGTCAGTCTGCGATGCATACGTGCTCGTGATTCGCGACGATAGCAGCGTCCAGATCCTATCAGTCCAGGGCAACGAGCTAGAACCTCTCGACGTTGAAGGGAGCATGGCGGAGAAGAAGTGGCTCACTGGATCAATCTATGTTGGCGCACTCACACAAGGGACTGCGGCTGCATTCCTTCTCAACGCTGATGGCGCTCTTCACGTCTTCGGCTTACCAGATCTTCAGCCCTTATTCGCCGTTCCCACTCTACCTCACCTCCCACCAGTAGTCGCAGCCGACGCGACGCAACGCAGAGTCGGCACAAAGGAGACATTGACCGAGGTCCTGGTCTCAGATCTTGGTCAAGATGGTTTAACGCAGCCGTACCTGGTCCTTCGAACAGCCATGGATGATGTCGTGCTTTACGAACCGTTTCACTATCCTCAGACCTCCGGACAGAAGTCGTGGCACCGAGACTTGCGATTCCGAAAGGTCCCCGTTTCCTATATACCCAAGTATAACGAGAGTATCGCAGAGGCGCAGAGCGCTCGTCCGCCACCACTCAGAAGCATTGACGTCGGGAACTACAAAGCCATTGCGATCCCCGGTGCCCCACCTTGCTTGCTTCTCAAGGAACCTTCCACTTTACCCCGAGTCCTCGAGATCAGACAAGACGCAGAATCAAATCGTCTGAGCATGATTTGCCCTATCAACCGAGTTGGGTGCGAGACTGGCTTCTTCACCATCAACACCGACGAAGAGCTTGAAGAGCAGCAGCTACCTCGTGACACATGGTATGGTGCGGGTTGGAGCGTACACCAAGTCACCATTGGATCTTCAGAGCAAGTCGAAGACGTTCGGCGTATAGCTTACCATGAAGAGAGGGGTCTGTACGTCGTGGCCACGTGCAGGGACGTCGACTTTTACTTTGCCGAAGAAGATGGACGACACCCGGAACAAGATGGTAAGTCAACTCCGCTCCACGCTACATTTTCATCCTTAGCATTCCATCATTATTCCCTGCAATCAACTCTGCACCTCTTCAAGCATCACGCTCTCTCCGGTTCAGTGGAGTGCAGGGTCTACAAGAGGCTGCTAGACCGACTAAGCTTTCACTTTCAATTCGTCCATCCGCAACGCCTTTTCGGTTTCCGTTGGTGGCTGAATCCATCAAGGAGCTGACATCTCTTCCAGACATTACACTTCGACCGAAAGTACCACAATATAGTGTCCATCTTATCTCAGCAACCTCAAACCACGTCATTGATACGCTTCACATGCCGTACCTCGCAGCGGTCACCGATCTGCAGGTCATCATGCTTGAAGTATCGGAGAACACACATGATCGGAAGCCGCTGGTGGTAGTGTCCACTGCTGCACAACGTGGCGAAGATATGCCTGCGAAAGGAACATTATACGTCTACGATATCATCGACGTTGTCCCAGATCCAGACATCCTCGAATCTGGTGTCAAGCTACATCAGCTTGCGCGAGCAGAGAACAGAGGTGCCATTACCGCGCTCGCAGGGCCTTTCCCTGGCGGCTTCATCGGCACAGCTCAAGGACTGAAGATGATGATTCGTGGCATGAAGGAAGACGGATCATGCTTACCTGTCGCATTCCTTGATGCACAAAGCTACACCCATGTGCTTAAGACCCTTCCAGGCCGTGGCATGTGGTTAGCTGGAGACGCATGGAAAGGACTCTGGTTCGGTGGTTTCACTGAGGAGCCATATAGGGTCACAGTCCTTGGTAAAGCTCCAAAGATGCACATGGAAGTCATGTCTGCGGAGTTCTTGCCCTTCGATGGTGCACTGTACATCGTAGTCTTGGATGCCGATTGCGATATGCACGTGCTACAATACGACCCCGAGAACCCCAAGAGTCTGAACGGCATGAGATTGCTTCACCGCAGTACGTTCCACATCGGCCACTTCACCACGAATAGCATGCTTTTGCCTTCTACTTCGGCCTCTTTGGCCGCTCAGCAGCAGGAAATGATGAACGGCGATTACAAGGACGATGCCAAGCCAGATCCTTTGCAGCACGTTCTCACTGCTTCTACATCTGGTGCGATCGGCCTCATCACTCCGCTTGACGAGCAGGCATATCGGCGCTTATCTGCACTGCAGACACACCTGACCTCAGTCTTGGAACATGCGGCCGGTCTCAATCCAAGAGCATATCGATCCATTGAGTCGGAAAGTTTCGGCGGTGCTCGCGGCGTGGTAGATGGGTCACTTGTGAGAAGGATTCATGAGCTTGGCGCTGCACGAAGAGCAGATGTACTTGGCAGAGCAGGTGTAAGTGCTTGGGGTCTGAGAAGTGATCTGGAGATTATTGGAGGTGGTGGACTTGAATATCTTTGATAACAGTAGCCGTTCTGGAGAGTAAGCGATCTATTGACGACGGACGTAAGATTTCCATTGAAGCGTGATAGTGATCCGGCTCACATGCTAAGATCACAAGCAAACTTGGCGCTAGCACGTGAAGCGCACGGACTCCTGCCACAGCACGCTTCCTTGCAAACCGTCAATTTCGACTCAACTTCGACTTCTCGACTTCCAAACCACCCTCACATCCGACCGACTTCGAGACCCGACTTCCGACATCTGTTAGACTTGATACTGTTCTCGACCTTACTTCGTACCATTCCATGTTCATGGCCGACATGAATCGTTCGGGGCAGCGGCCTTCTCTTCCGCCCATGCCAGCTCTACCGGGATTCGCACCAGTCCCATACCGCGCCCCCGACCGTTACCTGCACGTGATACAATCAGGAGCGCAGCCGACATCTTTGATGAATTGGCCACAGCCAGCGCATAGTCAACCGATCGGGCCTCTCCAGGTGTACCACCAAATACGTCAGCAGCCTCACGAGTTGCAACACAACGCCATGCCAGTCGCTGCCGAAAGCACGAATCGCTACCCACAACCACCAAAAGCCAAAAAGCCCAAGGTCCAACCACCCAAAGCAAACATTCCATCATCATTGATCAGCGATCTTGCAAAGGCTCGCCAAGAAGCCAGCACTCTTACGGATTTCACAATTACTTGGGGCGATCGCAAGTGGAATGTTCATCGCCTCGTGTTGCACCTAAATTCTTCTGTGCTACGCAAGGCTTGCTCTGGAGCATTCAAGGAGTCGCAAACCAAGGAGCTCGATTTATCCGGGGATCCTGAGGACGCTGTTGAGGCGCTCATCGACTATATGTACCGCTTTGATTACGAGATACCAGACTTGCCGAGCGGCGAAGTTTCTTCAGAGCTGGCGTTTCACGTGCTTGTCGTCGTGATCGCGGATAAGTACAATATGAAATCTTTCCAGGATCTTGCCACCGCCAAATTTCGCGCCATCGCTGAGAGTATTGGGGTCAATGACCAGGTGGGTACCTCATCATTGATATGATCAAAGATCACAGCTGACTTCTGAACAGGACCTCACTGAAGCCGCTACCATTGCTTACGCAGCTCAACTACCCACATCTGAGATTCGTAAGATCATCGCGACTACAGCCTTTAGCAAGCCCGACTACTTCATGCCAGAAGAGCCCGCAACCTCTGCTTTCGGCACATACATGGAGTCCGAACCTGCTCTGGCCATCGACATTGCTCGTGCATCTCTGTCGCGCAAATCAGAGGCAACAGACCACAGATGTTCGTTCTGCTCAAACACTTTCTTCGCCCATTCCTAGCGCGGCAGCAAGTACCACTGTTGTCCGGAGTGCCGCGCGTCTCAGAGCGGGATCAATGGGTGAGGTCGAAAATTGGCGAGCGTCGTCTCGAGTCTGACGACGATACCCTCATGTACCCCATGGCATGGCATGGGTTGTTTGGGGCATTGGGCGGACTACGAGTTACATGCAATCCCCTGACAAGCGACATAGAACTCTGAGTATCAGGCGATTTGTGACTTCCGCTGAGCAATTTCTGGGTGCGAGTACTTGCTTCTTTTTGCAATGGCGTCAATGAACCTCTCTTGGAGCGATGGAAGGCGAAGGGTATTGAAAGGCAGAGGGCAGAAGAGAGCCCAGCTCCGGCCTGGCGGTGGTTGCCGCGTCATACCGTTTTAAAGACAAGTGTTTTGCGACACGTATGCCGCTGTGCATTCCTCGTCTTACCTTCTCACATACATACATAGCAGGGACGGCCGAATACCCATCGATAAACTTCTAATCATGATGAAAAGTCTCTTCATTTTCGTGGCAAGCAAGCAGGGATCTAGATTTGAGACTCTCGCTAACTTTCGGCTTCGCTTGCCCTTCTTAGCAAACGCACAATCATATTCAATAAAGAATTTCCATTCTGCATCCAACCAGCAAGTCCCCCATGGCGCAATTGGCTAGCGCGTTCGACTGTTACTCATGCGAGGAACGGCATCGGGAGGTTGATAGGTGAGTTCTATTGCTCCGTCCAGATCTCCTTGTTCGTGCGACTAAGGCTTCATCAGTTCGAGCCTATCTGGGGGAGGAATATTTATCCAATGATATACATTTTTTGCGACGTCCATAAAAGTGAATGAAAAATGAATTAGTTGGAGCCTATCTGGGTGCGTGGAAATGGAAGGGAAACGATGGGATTGACCATAATCTAACGTGACATTAGGGGAGGAAATTGGGTAGATTTCTCTTTGCATTTGACGATCGATGGTTGATTGATCGATCGATTTCCTTTTTCCATGGGACGATAAGAGGGAAAGTAATATATTCGAAGTCGATCAGGGGATAGCTTGATGATTCAGAAAAGCTCTCTTTGCATTCGATCGGTATCTTGCTGCTCAAGATTGATCTGCCTTTTTTGATTACGATACAAAGGGGACCACGAATTTTCATTGCTCTTATCCTATCCCAGCACATTACACGGCCATTCTAGATCCACGCCCGATCCGCTTCAAACCCCATTCGCAGCAGCAAACGACTCCTGAATCGAGGTTGACAGTTTGACTAAGATGATGTTTTGCTGTCTTTTGGCACTCGCTTCACAGCCATAGCCGTAGGGCAAAAAGAAAGATTACGCACATGCTGTGGAAGGTAGGTCAGAAGTGTGCAAGCAAGTTCTTTCTGAGCAAGTGGAACTCCTATATGTAGATCAATGGTTCGACTTCGAGAGACCTACGATTCTTTCAGCCATCAGCAGGAAAACTACACTTGAAATTGCTGATCAATGCTAGCAAGTGTGACTGGAACGAGTTCAGCCCATTGAGATACTTCTGATGAGTTTCGAGTTCTATGTACAGCTGTGCCTCGAAAGGCCGGATTTGAGCAGAGAAGCCAACTCCATTCGCCGCGCTTGAACACAACACCTCCGCTGAGACATATCGAGTCTCGCCATCTATACAATAGTTCTCCAAGAAAGGCCTTTCAGATCTCATCCTTGACCGAACTCTTCTCACTCTGCTTATGCCCCACCTCCGGTCCTCGTCCATGCTTGTCTTTGCCCACAGCAGTCGGGCCTCCGATCGCTTCAAAAGCCTTATGGAACACCCATTCTGTCGCCTCTTCGACCGGCTTATCGAACATGAACGGCAGTGCAGGCACAGCAGCCAGACCCAAACCAATCGGTCCCCAAGTCCTTAGTTTCACGTTCTTGACATTCTTCATCGCTCGGCCCGAATACCTCACAATACTATGTATGGTGAAGGCAGGCAACCCCATACTCGCTATACTTTGAAATACAGCTCTTTGCACCATTACAGCCCTATAATCTTCTATGGCAGGAATGTGCTGGCCTCCAGGTCTCGTTGCCACCGCAGCTTTATCCTCATCTGTCTCAGGATGTAGAATTCTTTGATTATGTTTGTAGGCTTTGTATCCTTCATGGGAGACATCTCCAGCCAGATATGCCCAGCTCACGCCGTATGCTCCTCGGACCAACCATGGATGTGCGACGGGTCTGAAGGATTCTCCTATATCTGAGGTGTAGGCTACGTAGCGGTGCGCGGAAAGCATGATTGTGCGGAGGCGTGAGGCGTAGGCTGCATAGCGAACGCTGGAGTCGGTGGTCTCGCCTGCGTTGCCTGAAGTGAGAACATCCCAGAAGCGGTCTTCATGGTCGAGGGTGTCTTGGAGCTCTTTGGGCAGCTTTTGTCTTGGAAGAGGGTTTGAATAATCGGGTCTGTCGCCTTGTCGCTCGTGTGGGATAGTTGAGAGTTGATTCGGGTCGGAGTTCTGGTCTTTGCCTGTCATGACTGGTCGTGCTCGTGGAGGGTCTGATATATTTAATGTCTTTCTAGTATACGTCTAGGCGAACCGAAGCCTATCGTTGTTGGGAACATCCGTAGAACTGGTCATATGAAAGCAGAGGTCGGAGAGTTGCTCGGGTCGAACTTCAGGTCATCAGGCCGATCTCGAGTACGGAGGCTCGAGCGGGAGTGGATGCGGCTCGGCAAAGCAAGCGAAGCGAAGCTGCGACTCCAGACTTCACCATTGGACGGCATTGACGACGATATCTATCCAACACTCGGAGCGAACCTATTCCACACGCTCGACACCTCCCAATCACAATGGTCGTCTACTATCAGATCGCAGGCCAGAAGATTGGCTCACACGTGGTACGCAAGCCCTCCGACGAGCTCCACAACTCCGCCAGTCCATATAGAATGCCTTGCGCACCCGGCGTTGGCAATCCGCAAGCAGCGAACATTCGGAATGGGACGAGTAGCTAATGAACGAGAACTGCAGCTTGCCATGGCCACCCTTGGAACGTTGTTCACCGGTACTTGGGCCATGATGGGCGGCTCCAAGAAAGATCAAGCAAAGCAAGGCCCACCGATCAACGCCAGCAGTAAGGATGAGGAGAACTTCATACAGTACGTTTCAGCCAAGATGAGAGATGCGCAAGCTTGAGACTGCACTTGGTGTGCACGAACGCTAACGTCCTCATTACAGAGAGTTTTTGAAGCAGGCAGAGTCAGAACAGAAGGGTGCGAAACACTAGATTTGAATACCAGCATCAATGGCACGATAGATGCTCTTCGGCTTGCATGCTGCAAGAGGCTAGGCATGAAAGAGTGAAGATCGAGATGAATCGAGATGAAAGAGGTATATATATCAATGGTATACAAGCCGGTGATCCTCCCAGCCATTTCCATACCACGTTGAGACAAATGCAATTTGGGACGCCATACATGAATATACTCCTCCGTAGGACTTTGCCAGCACTTAGTCATAATTTCACAGAGTTTTACCAGCATGCCAATTCGCAGGTCTCACAAGCAAAAAGATAGCTCCTCTCAAGGCGAACTGGAGCCCGAGGAGAGAAGCAGAAAGGAATTGGTCTCGCTGCGAATCCAACGCAGATCCCCCACACACGCTTTCGTGCGGCGCTCAACACTAGGCGATACAACCATACGACGCGGGCGGTCACAGACCGGAGTCTGGGGTGTGCAGGCAAGCCTGGAGTCCTCCCGTAGAAAGGGGCCAGAACCCACGAGGTCCTCATGCAGTTGATGTGCTGACCGTTGCACAACGAGGCCATCGTCTAAGAAATATGACGAGGAGTGTATTTGGATGTTACCTTGAGTTGCGCAGGGGAAGCCATCACCTGCAAAATGTCTGCACGCCGCTCAAAAGCCAAAAGAAAAGCTGGTCTCGCTGCACTCAAACACAGGGCTCCCACACACGCTTTCGTGCGGCACTTGACACTACCCGAGACAACCGAACGACGCGCATAAGTAAGTAAGATCCTACTTAGGATCGAAGAAGCAGCCTCGGTGGCAATGAAAATTGGACCCCAATGCGGGCGATGCCCGAGAATTGAGGCCAAACGCGCGAAGTACTTGCGCAGTATAGGGGCTCCAAGACCGTTTGAATGAGGATGAGTGGAAGAAGTATTTGAACACTAGGTGCAGTCGTCTGTCCTCCGAAAAAATTTGACGAGATAAGCAAGGATAAAGCTGAACCCTCCGAGAACTATCACACATTTGATGATTGTCTAGAAAGTGCGCTGTGACTGTTTCGCAAGACCAACTTTTCATTCATCCGAAAGCCCCGAAGTATGGCCGAGGGACCAAGAGCCAAGAGCCAAGAGCCGAAGGACGCGAGCGAGCATTGACGCAGCTCCATCATGCTGATGTTGAGATTGACAAACAAGCGTATAGTGGTAGAGGATGTGATGTTTGATGGATTTCCGAGCGCCTCGTGTCTCCCTTGCCAGCATGACAGTGCTGGCCGACCCAGAGGTCATCGCAGAGGTCTGGAATCATTGCGGTGAGGAGCTACCGATCGGCAGGTAGTTCATTTTTACCTCGGAAAGCTTTGATTTCTTCCAGGAGAGGTGCATGAGTACAGACGTGGCCCATGTGCGGTCTCAAGTCGGGGTCAGTAGAAGGTATGGCGTGCCGCCTTGGAGACATTGGTGGTATCTTTTACATATGTACAAAGCGCTAGCCGCAGTGCTCTAGAGTTCAAGGGAGGCATTTGACCAGATTCCTCTAATGCATCACAAGCAGCTTCTAGCCCTTTATGGTGCCTGGGTTTCGCCAGTATGAGTGTCCCGCTCGTGGTACTTCCACTGGCCTGGCTGCGGCTTCTCCTCGAGGTCCTCCCAACTGTCGCCAATGTTAGCATATTGAATTCCTCCGATATACAGACTTTGCGCAACTTACACCTGCGACTCTGCCATTGTCCTGACCAGTTCATGCTCGCCCTCAGCAACCTGGATAACCTCCTCGATTAATCCCGCACCAATCTTCCCTTCGATCTCATTGATCTGCGCCGCCGTGAGTGACGGCTCACCCTCTATTCTTAGCACGTTTGCGCGATCTGTGATCGGGTCATCCGAAAGGGCAAGATCCTGTCTTGCCCTTTCCTCTGCGTATCTTGGACCTTCCGGTTGTGCCGGACCTTTGTAGCCCACATTGTCGTCTGGGTCTGGAATGTCGTCATTCACACCTGCTTTCCAGACAATGTTGAAGCCATTGCCTGACAACGTGGGAAACTTTTTGAAAGCGTCTGTGTTGCCTTCCGCGACAGATGCCACGCGCTTTTGCCATTCCTCCAGACCTTGTGGCTTAGTCTCTTCCAAAATCTTTAGACGGTGTTTCGTGAGCGCTTCGGTAGATTGCCGGTAAACGCTGTGTTCTGGAAGCGCTTTTAATCTGTCGAGAGTGTCATGGTATAGGAAAAGGAGTGTAGTTCGTGGGCTTGAGTGTGTGAGAAGTCCGGTCAGGCCAGTTGGAGCACCGGTCTCGAGGAATTGAGTGCTCCGTTGTACGGAGGCGAGGAGTTTGAGTGCTGCCCTCATATTTGGGGTGGATTTGAGGGCGCAATGGGTTGTAGAGGTGCAAGGCGGAAAGTGTTTAGTGTTATTACATGATGAGCTCAGTTGGCCATTGGTGACATGACAAGCAGAAGCGGCGAGGCTCTAATTGGTTCGCGTTTCCGCTGGTGGGCGGAGAGCGACTCCTAGAACAAGACATCCATACTGCATAACACCTGCAATTGCTCAACGCCTGCCATCATCCATAATATCAGCTAGTTGTCACTCGCTTGAAGTACCGTATTGTCTTCAACCCAGGAAACGACAACCGGAACACCGCCTGCGACACCCAACGAACTTGCCACGAATCCCTCGACACGAATCGCGGAAGATCTCGTTTCCTGCGGTAGGCGTCTATCAGATCTCGCGGGCCTAGTGCCCATACCACATACACACTATGCGCAGCTCATCTATATGGCGCTGGCTCGCGCTGCCTCTGCTGGTCTCCGCAGCAGCCGCTTCGGACTCTGAAGGGCGGATACAACATGAAGCTGCACAATTGGCGACCGCGGGAAGGCGATTAGTGAAACGAGCAGACGATGCCAGCAGCGAAGGCACAATATTCAATAGCAAGAAGGTGCCTCCCTTCCCGGAACTCCCAGGCGACAAGATCGATGAAAGCATAAAGGACGGCTACTGGATGGTCGAATACTTCAGTCCTTACTGCCACCACTGCAAAGCATTTGCGCCTACCCTTCAGACTTTATATGAATTCTACTACACTTTGGATCCTCTACCGCAGACTTCCGGGAGTGGCGAGACCCACGATGACATGAACAGCTTCACGCGGTTCTATAATTTCAAATTCGCAAAGGTGGATTGTGTTGCGAATGGCGATGCTTGCTCGCAAAAAGGGGTTGGATCGTTCCCGACTGTAATATTGTACAAAGATGGAAAGGAGGTTGAAAAGAAAGTGGGAGCTAAAGACTTGTCGCAAATGAGCAAGTGGGTTGAGCAGGTCCTGGAGACTGCCAAACCTGGCTCGCGACCTAAAGAAGGCCCAAAACTGCCCAAGGTTGGAGACAAGATTGCACCACCACAACCGGAGATGATAGCACCTGTGGCAAAGGGCAGCGATGATACAATTGCAGCAGGCACTGCGAAGTCTACGCTCGAAGCGACCAAGATTGCAAGTCCATCTGCAAAGCAGACTCCGAACCCAGCTGGAAAGAGCTTGGCTTTGACTGCGGAGAACTTTCAGCGCCTTGTCACGACGACCCGCGAGCCTTGGTTCATCAAGTTCTACGCACCTTGGTGTCATCACTGCCAGGCTATGGCTCCAAGTTGGCAGGGTATGGCACGACAGATGCAAGGGAAGCTCAACATCGGCGAGGTCAATTGCGAGAGCGAAAAGAGGCTGTGCAAGGATGTCAAGGTCCGAGGATACCCAACGATCATGTTCTTCCGTGGTGGAGAGAAGATCGAGTACGATGGCCTTCGTGGTCTTGGCGATCTCATGGCATTCGCAAACAAGGCAATTGACATGGGCCAGGGCATTCCGACTGTCGACGCTGCTGCATTCGAGGAGATGGAGAAGAAGGAAGAGGTAATCTTCGTCTACTTCTATGATGAGGCCACCACAAGCGAAGACTTTTCCGCACTCGAGAGGCTCACCCTCAGCCTAGTCGGTCACGCCAAGCTGGTGAAGACTGACGACCCAGATCTTTGCGAAAGATACAAAATTCGCTCGTGGCCCCGTCTGCTCGTCAGCAGAGATGGTAAGGCAACGTATTACGATGCTTTAGCACCTCAGCAGATTCGCGATTACAGGCGAGTACTGAATTGGATGAAGTCAGTGTGGTTGCCCATTGTGCCAGAGCTCACAGCTTCTAATGCCAGAGAGATCATGGACGGCAAGCTTGTGGTATTGGGCATTCTCTCGAGAGATCGACCAGAAGAGTTCACCATCGCCAAGCGCGAGATCAAGAATGCTGCATTGGAATGGATTGACAAGCAGACACAAGCTTTCCAGCTTGAAAGGCAAGAGCTTCGTGATGCCAAACAATTGCGAATAGAGGAAGCCGAGGACCGAAACGACCAACGTGCACTCAGAGCAGCAAAGAGCATCCGAATCAACATGGACGACATCGAAAGGAAAGAAGTTGGCTTCGCCTGGGTTGATGGCGTTTTCTGGGAACGCTGGATCAAGACTACCTTTGGCATCAGCGTTGCAGATGGTGAGAAGGTCGTTGTTAATGACGAGGCCAACCACCGCTATTGGGACGTGACAATGACTGGCAACCCAATCGTGCCCTCGCGAACATCGATACTGGAGACTCTGCCTCGCATTGTCGCCAACCCGCCCAAGATTGCCGCAAAAAGCACGACGAATGCGATTGGTCACATCTGGTGGGTAATCAAGGGCCAGATCTGGGAACATCCGCTCGTCTCGGGTGGTATCTTGATCGGCATGCTCCTTGGAGGTTTCATCTGGGGACGAAGACATCTGCCAAGAGCGGGCGGCTATATTCGACTTGATGAAAAGGCTAGTGGAATGAATGGTCTGCTTGGAGGTAACTCTGGGCAAGGCGGAAAAGTGGATTGATTAGCGAGTACGTATGTATGTGCATCGATGCGGTGATCAGCGTTTTGTGGCAACAGGCTGGGACAGCCTTCTTTTCTCTTTTGAGAGCTATGTTTCCAAATGCAGTAATGTGATGTGATACCTCCTCTGGGTCTCTCGTCCTACCTTATTTTCAGTGTCTTCGAGATGTTGGCCGTTGGATCTACCCCTCGGAAAATGGTCATGCCGAAGTTCACGAGATCTTCTAAAGGAGGGAAGGCAGGATGCCATACAAGAAGTCATCACTTCATCCTTTAGCGAACCCGACTATCCAAAATCTAAACCACTCAATAACACCGCCACCAGAACCGCCGCAAACCACCCAAGCTTAGCAGCTTCTACTCTGCCGGCAGGCCCCGCTCCTCCGCCTCGAAGCACTTATCTACGTACGAGAAAGTAGTCGATACGCGTCCAATCGAAAAGCACTGAATCGAGATCGGAACAGTATAGCAGTCGCCCGCTTCCTCGCGCTAATAGATCCAAACACAATACGATTGTCCACCGAGTTAATCAGGTCCATTGGCTGCTTGCTCACAATCGACCCCGGATCAGACTGTGAAAAAGATCGCACTATCTTCGCCGCGTCCAATGTCTCCGGTTTCGTTGACTTGCTGGTACCGAATGCGGGATTAATTTGTTGCGGAGCTGTAAAGATCTTGGTTCTAGAGGGTGTAGGTCTGGCTTACTGAGTAGGTTTCGTTGCCGACTGTGTGACCTGGTATGCTTTTTGAGGAAAAGAGGGTGGCGAGATTGTATCGGGTTGTTTGGGATGGGATATTGTACGTCGAGAATGAGATTCCTGACGAGGAGTGTTTTAGTTGGCCATTGTGATGCGCTTTCCTCACCGAATTTCACACATAAAGCACGCTGAACGCGGCATCAACCACAAATCATCAGCAACACAAGCATCCTCACCAGCATCAAGATCACCAAACTCAAACACACTCAAAATCGATTTCATTCCCACCAAAACCCACAAATCGATAGCAAAGAACAATCTCACAATGGCACCGCTGTAAACATCGAGGCCGGGTTGTTGTTTAACATATGCTTAAGGAGCGATACCTCACACTGAAGAGCCTCCTTCTATAGACAGGCTAGTTTGCTGGAGTCTCTATTCCAACATTGGTCGCCAATCGGAGACGATGTCAATGATCCCGGAGGCACGATGGCTGCAGTCTATGGCTTCAACGCCTTCAACGAATACATAGGCCAGTCAAATAGCAAGCACATCAGCAAGGCCGACTATGTGACATTCACCATTGACCAAAGTTCTCTCGGGGAGCAAGCCGATTACATCAGCGTTTCAAACAACGGAGATGCTACTTGGATCTCGACTAAACACAGTGACTCAAGTAAGTGTGGCGTATGGACTGGTGACATCGGAGCGGAATGCGGACCGCGATGGCATATGTGCAACCAGAGAGCAGGCGACATGCCCAACGAGGGTGGTAAATCCGTTCCAAAGTGTCAAGTTCTGCCGCGAATATTTCTAGCACTTTGTGATCCTGACATTCTTGATCCAGATACCAGGCTAGACGCCGACTTTACTGACATCACAGTCTCCGCAGCGCTCAAGTTTCCCATCAAAGCCTCTAGCGAAAAGGCCGAGGATACAGTCGCTAAGGCCGACCACTGTAATTGCACCATCTTTGGCGAAGACAACGATCTCATCGCAGGCCATTCTGCTCCTCCGCCACGACCACAATGGATCATCGACCGTCTCGTCATCTCCAACATCACGAATCAAAGGCTTGATATCTGAGCTCCGCAGGTAAGCCGAAAAGATCGAAGCTCGCGGAATAGAACTTGAGCCTGGAGAAAAGCTGCGGGATGCTGGCAATTTCCTCGATATTGAGCTTGTCTCGAATTCGTGGATGGACATGTGTAAGAATGTATGTTCGTGCTTGTTTGCCCTGAGGGAATTGGAACACTCGGGCCTTCTTTGCACGGGCTTGATTCAGCAGTTTCTGTTTGGCGAGTTGTGCCTCGATGTATGCTTTCCATTCATCGAAAACGCAGCCCTCGACAAGGATGCGGTCGCGAGTGTAGCGACCTTGTTGACTGCTGGAATCCATTCCGCGTCGAACCATCTTGTGGACTGGTGCGGCAGGTACGACTCTTCGTTGAGCGCTGCAAGTCGCGGCTCCAATATCTCCATGTGCCTTTAAAGATCTAGGCAGAAGACATGTTTGGTTGCCGCCCTGATCGAGACATGTCTCATAGCATCTGCGTCTTGGCTGGCGCAGCTACCTACAGGCGCGCTGGTCGTCGTGCTAGTGAAGTCGAGAAACAAACGGCTACAGTCAGCTCGAAACTTCACCAAACGTGCGCGCGCATAGAACGATGATGACTAGAGGATGCTGGAGGATGCTTTCTCAACTCCGACCATGGTCGTGCAGCTAATCGCCCATGATTTCATTTGCTCACATGCCTGATCCAGTGCTATGGGGTTTTCTGCTGTGAAACGGTAAAAATAAACAGGTAAAGTCAGTCAGTAGTTGAAAACCACAGAACAGGTCGTGTCATGTTTCGAACTCACGCCTTGCTTCCTTTTCAGCTACGAAAAGTGATTCAAAAGTTCACAACTCAAGCTCATATTCATCTACGAACATGAGCTTGAGGTTGAAGAATCTTTGAAGGATGAGATTGAAGGATGAAACGGGAAGGGAATACTTGCCCATACATAAGGGTAATCAACACCCTCACGTCTTAGAGAACCAGCGCACCACCTATTTGTTTGAAACGAATCTCTCCCCAGTGTTCTGAAGGATTCAAGCAAAGATACCCAGGGGACACCATTCGGGCTTTGGACTTGTTTCTTTTTGATACGAATCTCTCCGTAATCAGTCACGAACCTGACAGAGGGAGTCAAGCCTGACTTGTCTTGTTTGATTGGCTGCTGAGATTTGAATCCGCTTATAGATGTTGCCTTGAGGTTGCGGGCGCGAAGCCGTTGAAGTTCTGGGTAAGGTGGAAGGAGGTCGGCTTGCGGGGAGAGATGGGCGGTTTCTGCGCGGCGGTCATGCGCTTGCAGTTGAGACGTAGCAATGTTAGGGGAGACATGTCTATTAGCTGGGATAAGTGAAGTGCCATGAGGTCTTACATGTTGTTGCGAGTCTTGCACCGACTCTGCGTGTAGAAGAACTTCTCGGCGAGGTCAACCGGCTGAGTCTCCACCAGGATGCCTACACACAAGCCCTACAGAAAATAACTGCAATTCGATTTCACGCCTTGCTGGCCAGATGGTCTAAGAGGGTATCATTGCGTGTCATCTCTATGCTCCCCCATCATCACGAGGGCACAAAATATGCTCGTTCCAGCGGTTCCCGCTCCGTCTCCCAAGCAAGCCAGTCCGATCTCGTAGTCCTAGAAATCATGTCAGTATTCTGTCTTGCATATTACAACCCAGCAACACTGTGACTGACGGTAGTAGTCCCATTCCATTAACCTTCCATATACCCAGTGCCAACGCCAAAAGATTGCACCCGATAAATGCCAGCTTGACGAGCAGCATCTTCTCCCTGTTGTTCTCGCTTTCCAACTTCGCAAATGTGTTCTGAATGTTGAGAAGAGCCTGTATGGGTGCCTTGAACAGCTGGAACACCATGAAGATGCTGAATATCTGCAGGCTGTTGCCAGTCATGTACATTCCAATCGCATTCATGGGCAGCTGCTTAGCTGGTGCGAGCGCCAACTCCCATGCCTTCTTCAATTTCAAGCTATCCATCTCCTCGGGCGAAGGTGGTTTCCTCGCAGCGACGGCTTTCTTATTGCTCGATCTGGTGAGGGCTTGGGGTGCGCTGTACCCGGGCGGGTCTGGATATGTGGCCTTCGCCTTCACGAGAGGTTGTGAGTGGATGTCGCGTAGCCATTGCGGCTGTGGTGCTGGTATTGATGCGGCCATAATGGTAATGTGTGCTTGAGCTTCGACTTCTCCCAAGCACAATCGCGAGATGATGTCGCTGCTGCTGATTGCCAAGGCCGCGATGCTTCACTTCCGTCGTCCGACAGGCCGTCCGAGGGACTGGGGTACACCGTACATGCAGTTCAAGGAGAGCCTCATTGATCGACATGCGTGAGACTGACACTGTGCTGGACCATTTTGCTCCATATCGACGCTGCTATTCTCTCACCATCACTGCCGCGCCAAACTACGACCGCGGACCGACAAGCTCTCTCGTCAAGCCAAGCTGCACAAGATCTCTCGACCGCGCCCCGCATCTCCCCATATCACAAGACCGTCGCTCTCCTCGAAACGCATTGGCTACAGAGCCCCGGAGTGTTGCATGAGTTATACAGAAGCACTGAGCCGCCACAGAGCTTGAGCTCGCGTGAGCTGGAATCATGAGCGGCGCCGGGGGTCAAGATGCGAAGTTCTTCGCCAGAGTACGTCCACACACCCCTACCCTACCCTACCGACCTCACAGCGGCTCTCGGTGAGAACAGCATAATGCGCTACACCTTGAGGTGCTGTAGCGCCTCAGCACAGTCCCTTCACGAGCAAGTGGAGCTATTCTAGATCAACATGGGGCTCTACATACCTCATCATTCATATCCCTACTTACACCATGCTCGTTCCTCACAGGGCAAGGTCGCCGAGCTCAAACTCGAGCTCAATTCGACAGGCGGCAAGAAGGACAAGAACTTCCTCACCAAGAAAATTGCGCTCAAGAAGATCGTCGCGAACATGACTATGAGCAATAACGACATGGTTGCTCTCTTTCCCGACATCGTTAATTGCATGGGCATCCAAAATCTAGAGATCAAGAAGATGTAGCCTTCACAAATCGAGTTCCACTTGAGGTCGAAGCGACTGACATTCGACAGGTGCTTTCTCTATCTGGTCAACTACGCGCGCATGAAGCCGGACATTGCGCTCAAGGCTTTACCGATCCTGACCAATGACTTGAACGACGTTAACCCATTGATACGCGCACTCGCTCTTCGAACATTGTCATACGTTCATGTGCGGCAATTTGTGGAAGCTACGGTGGAGCCGCTCAAGCTTCTGTTACAGGACCCAGACCCATATGTGCGCAAGACTGCAGCGTTTACTGTCGCCAAGGTGTACGACCATGACAGAGTTCTGGTTGAGCGGAGCGACCTGATCGATCGTCTTAATAGTATGCTTCGAGACGAGAATCCGACAGTTGTGTCATCAGCTCTGGCATCTCTCATGGATATCTGGGAACGCAGTGAAAGCATCAAGCTTACCATTGATTATGCGAATGCCAGCAAGATTGTACAGATCTTACCAGACTGCTCGGAGTAGGTCCTGCCTGTACATTTCCGGCTATGCACAACTGACGCGCTTCAGGTGGGGCCAAACTTATATACTGGAAGCACTAACATCATACGTTCCACAAGACACCCATGAGGCTGCATTGCTCGCAGATAGGATAGCGCCACGCCTTTCACACACCAATTCAGCAGTGGTATTGACATGCATACGAGTCATCCTCTACCTCATGAACTATATCGATTCCGAGAAGGTTATCGCCAACTTATGCACTAAGCTTAGTCCGCCTCTGGTAACTCTACTCAGCAAAGGACCAGAGATCCAATATCTTGCGCTTAGAAACGCGCTGCTCATACTCCAACGACGACCGGAAGTCCTCCGCAACGACATTAGAGTATTCTTCTGCAAGTATAACGACCCCATCTACGTCAAGGTCACCAAGCTGGAGCTCATATTCATGCTCGCGAACGAGAAGAATATCAAGGAAGTTCTTACCGAGCTTCGCGAGTATGCAACCGAGATCGATGTCCACTTTGTGCGAAAGTCGGTGCGCGCCATCGGCAAGCTTGCTATCAAGATCGAACCTGCAGCAAAACTCTGCATCTCGACACTTCTCGAGCTCGTCTCCACCAAGGTCTCATATATTGTGCAGGAAGCAACGGTCGTCATCAAGAACATTTTCCGCAAGTATCCAAATCAATACGAATCCATCATCTCGACACTCTGCGAGAACCTTGACTCTCTGGACGAACCGGAAGCCAAGGCTGCGATGATATGGGTGATCGGGCAATACGCAGATCGCATTGACAACTCAGAAATTCTTCTGGAAGATTTCCTGGACAGCTGGCATGATGAAACACACGAAGTTCAGCTAGCGCTTCTCACAGCAACAGTCAAGCTCTTCATCCAGCGGCCGACAAAAGCCCAAGAAACCGTGCCAAAGGTCCTGAAGTGGGCCACGGAGGACACGGACAATCCAGATCTCAGAGACCGCGGCTATATGTACTGGCGCCTCCTTAGCAGCAATCCTGCGGCGGCCAAGGGAATCGTCATGGGAGAGAAGCCGCCTATTACAGCCGAGAGTGAGAGGCTGGATCCGGTGACGCTAGAAGAAATGTGTCTTGTGGTAGGCACTCTAGCGACCGTCTACCTTAAGCCGGTGCAGACTGTCTTCAGATCTACGAGGCCTAGGAGGCTGCAGGACTCGCCAGCTCTACAGCGCCAAAATCTTCCCAGTTGGCAAGCTCAGCAAGAAGCACAGATAGTCGTCGCGGATGCTCAGGCTGCCGGACAAGGCAACGCTCACGTACTCGACGAAGCGGATGCGTACTTTGCAAGCGTGGGCGGCCAAGGCATTGCCAATGACGGCTTCGCGTCAAGTCCCACTGGCGCTACACATGCTGAGCAAATGTATGTCGTCAATCAGGGCCAAGGGCTGGGAACTGTCAGACCTATGACGCATGTACAGAATGGTGAAGGAGATCTCCTGAGCTTCTAAAGTGAGTACCGTGCCGAACTCGAGCAGAAAGGCCCGCAAAAATAGCACGATGATTAGCAGCACGTCAAGGACATCACGAAAGGCCACTCAGCCGAGCCTATATCGCTGTGTGAGTCGCAGAAGCCCTGTCGCAAACATTCAAAGGAAGAAAGGCTTGTTGCAGGAGAGATAGGGCGAATGGATGAAGGAATGCCTGATCCAAGCCGTCCAGTGCAAGACTCTGGAAAGGGTCAGGTGGATCTCGACAAGCTCGTAAATTTTGTATCCTTCCACGGGCCGCTTTCGATTGTGAGAGATCGGCTCCAAACATTACGCACGCTATTTGCTGATAAAGATTGATGAGCTGGGATAAGTTCTCTCGCTGCAGACCCGCAAAGCCCAATGTCTCTGAGATATTTGGAATACAAAAGCGGCCTCTTTGTGGTGCCACGTACACACAAGTTCGTGGGCCTTCAATCCTTGGAACGTACTGGACAATGCTGTATCACGAACTTGAGAATGATTTCTGTCCGTTATTCAGCGCTTAAGACCCATGATGTCGACGAGTCGCACTGACCCACCCCTCGTGCGATTCCTCGACGAATTTGCAAAGATCATCTTAATTCTTCTTTCTTTTCTTGTGCAGTCCTTCAGAGTCCGACTGCGACGCGACGGTATTTCAATTGCTTTCTGCCATTGTGGCGACCTCCAATTTCTCCCTTGTCCGAACTAGGTAGCGACGGAGCCTCGCCGCGCCTGATGTCCAGCCTCTCGGCCAAATGAAGACCTGTTGGCTGAGCTGGTCCTGGAAAATCAGAACGATATCGAGGTACCAGTGGACCACAATGGGGAGCCGACCCCACAAGATCAGAAAGGTGTTGTAACACCGATGAATGACAATGAGAAGCGAGATAGTTCTCTGGTAAAGAAGTCGTTCGGAGTGCAAGCCAAGCACTGTGCCCTGGAATGGTCTGAAGTGTGTCTCAAACGTTTGAGACCAATCAGTATCGATGTCGACCATGCGCTTGTCAAAAGATACATCGAATCTTACTCTCCTACCGGCGACAAGAACATGGATCTGCATTCGATGACGATACAGAGTTCAACCCTAAAGAAGGCCATCAAACGCATCTTCGACGGATACCCTGGGGTTGCAACGAGCACTGATGAACCAGAGTTCTAAGCACATTTTCACGAGCTCCTCCATCGATAGGATTTCATAGATTCCGAGAAAGAACAAGCAGAAAATGGAATCTGCAAGCAACACATTGCGGCATTGCAAGAGGTGCTTGATGAGGAGAATGAAGATGCTGTCAGAGACTCTAGAAGCCTCGCCGAGGTTGGAGTGATCACGTTCGAGCTTCTCTGGACATTGTTTCCACCAGGAAGTCCGGTCGTCGCTACTCTCGGCAAGAAGGCGTACCTCTTTTTGATCCGAAAAGGCAAGTATTTTAACGTCAAAGAATCACCACCAGTGTTCAGTTTGAAGCTCCTGCGCTTGGGTCACGATGGGCAGAAAAATCCAGTGGCGAGAAGGCTCTGACTGCTTATGTCACTTCTCAGGCACTGAGAGTATAGTGGAGCTGGACGTCGTTCCATTGCAGTTCCATCCGAACCCGATGAGCATGATTGAAACACTTACCCTTCGATCCCCACGGGCTTGGAAGTGTTATGTGGTGGTCCATCTTACAAGACACATCGAGGACGGATAGGTATCAGTAAATATCGCGAGATCTTCGCTGAAGGCCGGATAATGATCGATCCAGAATCATTTGCTCAGAATGCAGAACAGTATCCAGCTTTTTCGGCTTCTTTCGCGCCTCATAGTTTGCAAGCTCTTGCTCGAGCAGTTCCCGAAGAAGCATACACGTCGTCGACGAAGAGAAAGCTTTGTGCCACTCCGCGAGTATCCCAATCGACATGCAGTGATCAAAGCGTGTTCCCTCAGGCTAGAAGCCACTGATGACACCAATCTCCCTACCCAATCACAACTGGCTCGCCATCAATGGACCATGAAGACGACAAGGCTTCCAGAGAGGGCTCAACGGCATAAAAATTTCATACATCGTCATCGCCGTTGGATAGGGCAAATGAAAAAAAAATGGCAAGGAGCGCCACACCAAGTGTCAGCGCCGGGTTTCGACCACTGGGTTTTCGAATCCGTGCTGCGGTCAGCAACGAGGCCAACGATGGTCGAATGGAAGATAAAGAGTCTGATTGGATCAGCTACTTGCCTGGAGACCCCAGAGCTGAGCAAGCTGATACCTGTTGGTACTATAGACCAGGACCGAAGAAGAGGCTGCTTGCATATGGACAGGAGCCGAGAGTCCAGGCAAACACAGAAGTTTATGCGTTTGGATTTCAGTCCACACTGCCGCCTCATCGCAGGCAAAAGAATGATATCCACGTTTTAAATCGCTCAATGTGCCGACGAGCTGATGGCAATGTGAAAGGGGGACTGGTCCAAAATGAAATTGGTCGATGTTCCGCTTTGAGGAGCTAAAAGATGGAACACAAGGAGCGCCACAACAAGTGTTGGCCCCGGTTGACCGTCGAGATACTCAAGGTACTACTCTGAGGCCATGTCGTACGCACAGATAAGATTCATTGGATCAGCTACTTACATGGCAGAATCGCTGTTCTTCTCGCACATATCTCTTTGCAAACGGGCTCCGAGGAGAAGACTGTTTGTATTTGTCAAGAGGCTCTGCAAACGACATATGTGCCTTCCCGCAATCAATAGCTCTTTCGCTCTCGCTGGGCCCGGGTATATGATAGATCGCAAACGGCCACTATCCATCAATCAGAAGTTGCCGTGTTAGTACAGTGGTTAGTATCTCGCTTTCCCATCGCAAGACATGGCTGCACATGAAGTGCGGGATTTGGCGAGGACACGAGTTCGAATCTCGTGCATGGCACATGGAAGCATAGAAAGGTCACAGAATGTTTCTTTTTGCCCTTTGAATTTTCACTTGATTGGACTGCGTTCGTCTCAGAGCTCGTGATACGATCATGCCACCAAAATCAGTGCTACGCCGATGAATAGTATCAGCAGATGAGAGAAAGAATTCGTACCAGCATCCGAGTTTCCCTGCAACGTTGGTGACGCGGAGGTGTCCGGGACCACGACGACCGTCGAGGTTATAGTCAATGCACTGCTTGAGCTTTGGCCGTTCGGTCCATCCACATAAGTATAGCTGGTGACTGTGAGCGGGCTGTAGCTGGTGATCGACAAGTCTGATGCAGTTTTGGTGGACTCTAGCGAAGTTGTCATGGATTGTGCTGTCGTGGTGGTAGACTCAGGCACAGTCGTGGAGAAAGGATTCGAAAGGCTCTGGTAAGGATCAACATAGCTTGCTGTGCTCCCTGGGGACGTGCTAGTGGAACTTGAGCCTGGGATAGGAATCGTGGGACCAGAGGTGGCTGAGCTTGAGGGAGCAGATCCGTCGCTTGTTGTGATGGTTGTCGTTATTCCTGCGGCGAAGGAAACAGGCTGGTCTAAAGCAACAACCGGGCATGAAAAGCCAGCCCAAGATCCAGAATTGCTTGTGATGTCAGGGAGGGAGAATGTGTTGTCGCTCAAGCTGGAAAGCGGCCCAGTATATAACACTGCTGTGGCCGAGGCAGTGGAAAGGGCCAAGGCTGCTGCACAACCAATATTGCAGCTTCCGTTGTTCGCAGTCGTCGTGACCTAGCCGCCGCTCCATGTTTGACCCAAGTTCAACCAGTAGCTTGCAGATGCGGTTTGAATCCTGGCTGACAGTTAGAAGGATCATACATCACGGGAATGATACTGCTTACTGTACTGTCGGGGAGACTGGCTCGGCTTGGTTCAGGACCAAGGAGTTGATATACAGGTTACAGTCAGGATCCAAGTACTGAGATGGACAGATGGAGTAGCTGCAATCTCGTACGGTGGTACTGTAGGCACTGCTAAAGAGGTCGGTGTCGCATAATAGCAAAGAAGATTTCACCTCGCCCGATGCATCGGTATAAATGAATGCAGTTGTCTGGCGCCCAGATCACGAACTGAGGCCCCACTGTGTTCGTCGCTGGAGACAAGTGGCATGAGGATGGACACAATTGTGACGCCGGAGAAGGGCAAACTCTCGTGATTGACATTGTGGCAATCAGACGTTACAGTAGCAACGAGACATCATGGAAGATGTCTTCGCTACTTGCGCGGAGAACAGGAAGAGGCTGGTGTATCTACGGCAGAAGGATCAGCTACTTTTCAAGCTTCGATCAATAGCACGATAGTACAGTATATGCGGCATGTTGCAACCGCGGCATGCCGTATTGGCCCACCATCATCTATGAAGCTTCCGATATCTCTGGCGCTTGGCATTTTGTTCCAGCGTCCGTCATTGAGGGGGAGGCCTGAAGAGCAAGTACGCGTAAGCGGACGGGACTTTCAATCCTTCGATCGCTATCAATCTGCCTTCGAGACGACTATAGAAAAGACCTAGCACTATCATGCCAAGCCAAGCCATGATTCTTGCTGCTTCTCTCAAGCTGGAAACAATCAAACCAGTGAGGACATCAAGGTCTACAAGGCCTCTTCTCGCGCGAGAGGGACCACCTGGGATGAATGACTCAAGTCGTTCATGACAACTCTGCCTTCATCTACGCTGTCTTCCACAGAACAGCAGCCTAGCTGAGACAGGCGGGCTATCCGCCAGGACTTGTGGACTGGCTCGAACAAGTCTGGCACACGAGAAGTGGTCTGCCCCTTGGCGGATCAACTTGCCGCTCCGACCATTGGTGGTCCTGTCGATGGTGGAGAAGATGCAGCACAGGGTGGTGAGGAATGCTTCCAAGGACCTTCCGACGACGCCTTTAATGGAGCAGACTTCGATCTCACGAACGCTCCAGAATCAATGTCAGACGCCAGGGCTAACACTGCTGCCTCCCCTCCCGCCAGAACATTCAATGCGGAACTTCCGAAGCGTCTCCTGGCGCCATGAGAGGCGCGCTGAACCAGCTGGCCACAGATCAAGCGTCAGGTAATGGAGGCATGAGCTGACGGATGGACAAGTCTGGTACTCATAGCGTGCTCCGTGTGGAGTAATTATGTTGGTGAGCAACAGCTGTACAGGTGTATGCAATTCTTGCACATAGCAAAGGGCAATTTGGGGCTGTTCTTCGATCTTGCAGTAATTCAACCAACACGTTCAGATCAATCCATCTTTACCTTCGTAGTGGTGGTGTAGCTAAGGTGGATAGTGGTGCGGTGATGGTAGAGAGGAGAGAACGAACATGGCATGTAGAAGCTTCGAGGACATCCTTTGCTGCTTCTACGCGCTCCGGTTGAACTCCGGCTTCGGCCCAAGAAAAGTATCACGATCCAATCCCGACAATGCATTGCTTTTGGTCTGCAACCACTCTACAGCCAACTCTACGCCTCGATTCAGATCTATACAGCAGCATCGTCGTTCGTGATGAGCTTGGCATCGCCCGCGATAATACCAAAGGCCTCCGCGCCTTTGCGCGTGTTGGCAACGAGGACACCTCCGGCCAGACGATATCACCAAGACCATCGAGAAACATGTCTTCGTCAGAGAAGACTCAGCAATCAATACCATCGCCCACGATTGTCGCCATCCCAGAGAACGAATCATGAACGGATACATCATCAGACACGAAGTTTCCACGCTTCCTTTCCTTCTTTGGCGATCAAAGATCCATATGCTTCCCTAGGTGTAGGCAAAAGCGCCTCAGCATCAGAGATTAAGAAGGCATACTATGGTCTTGCGAAGAAGTATCATCCAGACACGAATAAAGATCCCAAGGCGAAGGAGAAATTCGCAGAGGCGCAATCTGCATATGAGATTCTGAGCGATGAAAAGAAGAAGGGCATGTATGATCAATATGGTTCGGCAGCTTTCGATGCGAATGGCAACGCTGGATTTGACCCTGGCGCGGCAGGCGCTGGGGGTGGAGGTGGAAATCCGTTTGCAGGAGGCAATCCATTTGGTGGCTTTGGAGGCCAAGCAGGTGGATTCGGCGGGCAAGGTGGATTTGGAGCAGAATTTAAATTCGAAGATCTGTTCTCGGCATTTGGAGCCGGTGGTGCTAGAAGAGGGAGAGGCGGTAGAGGGCCGTTCCAAGAGGAGGTCATGGTTGGTGAGAACATTGAAGTGCAGACGAATATTTCGTTTATGGATGCTGCGAAAGGTGTGCAGAAGGATATTACGATTACACCATTGGTGCAATGTAAGACCTGTAATGGCAGTGGACTGAAGAAGGGCAAGAGCAGGAGTGCCTGTCAGACTTGCGACGGCACTGGAACGAGGGTACACTTCATGCAGGGAGGATTTCAGATGGCGAGCACGTGCGGAACGTGTGGCGGTACTGGTGTGCAAGTCCCAAGAGGAGCAGAATGTGGGACATGTAAGGGCAATGGAGCTGTAAGAGAACGGAAGACGGTGACAGTGGACATTCCAGGTGGTGTAGAAGACGGTATGCGATTGCGAGTGCTGGGCGAAGGAGATTATCCACCAACTGGACAAGCTGCGAACCCGGACGCAAGATCGACCAAGGGAGACCTGTATGTCTTTATCCGTGTTGCGCCAGACTCAAGGTTCCAGCGCAGCGGCTCGGATGTGCTTTATACGGCCAGTATTCCGCTCACAACTGCCATACTTGGAGGAGAGATCACCGTCCCCACGCTCGAGGGAGACGTCAAAGTCAAGGTTGCAACGGGCACTGGCACCGGCGATAAGATCACCATGGCTGGTATGGGTATGAAGAAGCTCAACTCACGACGAGGCACAAATGGCGACCTAAGGGTAGAGTTCAAGGTGCAGATGCCGAAGTATCTCTCGGTCAATCAGCGGACCATCGTCGAGATGCTGGCGGATGAGATGGGCGACAAGAACGCCAAGCGTGTGATGAACCTGAATAACTTCAAGCGAGACTCACAGGCATCATCAACGAAGAAGGACACTTCGGCAGGGCCCAGCTCATCATCGAGGGCTTCAGCATCGACTCAGAAAGACGAGGGCTTCTTGAAGAACTTCTGGCATAATATTTCTGGACAGCATGACGATTTGAAGAAGGACGATCAGGGGGGCAAGAAGGAAGACGAAGAGGAGCCACCAAAGAAGGCATCCGGGTCTGGCTCAGGCTGACGGTGGGAAGCAGAAATGAGACCGCGTAGAGATTTGCACTGCCGGAGTTGGAGCGTTTGTCGACATGGGATAGCAGTACTCACGAGTACGTGTATGGCGAACGGCCTGCAGAAAGAAGAGTGTACAGTAGCAGCATTATTCGTCGTTGTCTTGATCGGACATCTCGACTCTTGCTTGTGTAGAGTAGAAGTGTGATGAAGTGTACCGAATTGATCATCATTCATCACCGACTCAGCTACTGTATGATGCATAACTCTTCCGAAGCGCGGCATTTAGCATTTAGGCGCTGGCGCGGATGATGGAGGTCTGGGCGGCTAGCAAGAGTCGCGAAAGTCGGTCTTCTCGTCTTGACTGGAGTGTCACCGTCTGACGCCGAGGCTGTGCTGTATTGGAAGCGCTTCACCAGGTACCGTATTGCATGTCTTCACCCGCAGAAACATGAAGTTGTGCGAAGTGAGGATAAAGTCTTGGGCTCTGGACCTTCAACTCTGCTTGCCCCACGCCGATACCCATACCCATACCCATACAACAACGTCACACTCAGAGCCAAAAACGTACAACGGGAATAGATTGGATTGCCACAGAAAAGCCACTGGTAGCACAAGACTTGGCTTGGAATTGATCTAATGCAGGTGCCTTATGTCCTGTGATGGCTTGGCTGTAAAGAAGTGAACCTCCGAATCGAACACCTTCTCGCCTCGTATACCGACGGCGGCGTCGACAATCGAGCAGACAAACAGTCAGCGACACACCTCCTCGCCCACGACACAGCGTCGATTCATGCTTCCCATCCGCCCTGGCCTGTCCAGGCAGCTCTCTGCCGCCGCTATGCAGGTCCCAATGATCTCCTGCCCACTCAAGCAGACCAACGAAATCGACTGGATAGCGCCTCTCAAGCACCACATCCGCAATCACTACCAAGACGATGCCGAACGGTACAACGACGAATGCGCCCAACTCAACCGTCTCCGACAGGATATGAGAGGAGCCGGCAAGGACAGCGCAGCGGGAAGAGACCTTCTATATCGATACTATGGTCAGCTAGAACTGCTCGATCTGAGATTCCCGGTAGATGAGAACCATATCAAGATCAGCTTCACATGGTTCGACGCCTTCACACACAAACCTACGAGCCAATTCTCGTTGGCATACGAGAAGGCTAGCATAATATTCAACATCTCCGCTGTGCTGTCCTGCCATGCGGCGAATCAAAATCGACACGAGGATACGGGGTTGAAGACGGCTTATCACAGTTTCCAGGCCAGCGCGGGAATGTTCACGTACATCAACGAGAACTTCTTGCATGCGCCCTCCACGGACTTGAGCAGGGAGACAGTCAAGACATTGATCAGTATCATGCTGGCACAGGGCCAAGAGGTGTTCATCGAGAAGCAAGTCGTAGATAAGAAGAAGCCTGGCCTGATTGCGAAGCTCGCGGCTCAGGCGGCGTATCTGTATGCCCAAGCAGTGGAAGGTGTGCAGGAAAATGTGAGCAAAGCTGTATTTGAAAGAGTGTGGCTCCTCGTCACGCAAATCAAGCAGCATCATATGGCAAGCGTTGCGCAGTACTATCAAGCTGTGGCAGACTACGAGGCGAACAATTATGGCCAGGCGATAAGTCGATTGATGGCAGCTCAGACGGCTGTCAAAGAAGCGAGTAGACTAGCCAATGCATTTCCTGGAAGCGTGCCTGCGACTAGTAATCTTGGCTCGGAGACAGGAACGATACTGGCGGATATGACGAAGAAACAGCAAGAGAGCATCGTGGAACTGCTCGCGGAGTACAATCGGGACAATGACATGATCTATCATCAGCCTGTCCCATCAGAGACGAATCTGCCAAGCATACCGAAGCTACCCGCTGCGAAGGCGATTCCCGTATCAGAGCTGTATCAAGGGCAAGACATCCAGCGAATCATTGGACCTGATATCTTTCAGCGGATCGTGCCCATGTCGGTCACGGAAAGTGCGAGCCTGTATGATGAGGAGAAGGCGAAGATGATCCGCGCCGAAGCTGAGCGAGTTGAGACAGCTGACAGCGAACTGGCTACATCATTGGATTACCTAAAGCTGCCAGGAAGCCTGAATATCCTCAAAGGCGCCGTCGACCAAAACTCGATGACGGTCGATGATGACTTCAGAAATTGGTGTACGGAGCTGGCTGGACACAATCCGTTCGGACCAGTCTTTGACCATCTACGTGAAGACAAGCAGACTATCGTGTCGACGTTGGACAACAGCCTAAAACAGCTGGACATGGAAGAGTCTGTGTGCGAAAAGATGCGAAGCAAATATGGACCGGAATGGACGCAGCAACCTTCGAGCCGACTGACACAAACACTGCGTACTGACGCAAGAAGCTACAAATCTGCAGTAGAAGAGGCTTCGACAAGCGATGCGCAGCTTTACAGCACATACAGGCAATATGAGTCTGATATGGATGAGATGCGGTCGGCGGGTGAGACCGATGAGGCCGATGTGCTCTATCAGAGAGCGATGATCAAAGCCGGTGCTGGCAAGAAGGGTGTACAAAGTCCTGCTGCCTTTGATGAAGGCAACCTTCTGGACGACGATTTCGCGGACGACAGTCAGCAGAGTGTTGCGGAGCAGATTGAGAGAGTAGAAGCTTTGATCAACAAGCTTCAGCTCGTAAAGCGAGAACGAGCGCAAGTGCTAAAGGACTTGAAGGAGAAGGTGAGAATTCGCATACTGAATTTCTCAAAATACAATTATGCTGACTGAACGTGACAGATACATAACGACGACATTTCAAACGTTCTGATGCTCAACAAGAAGGCTATCACGAACCAGGAGAGTCAGCTCTTCAAGTCCGAGCTCGAGAAGTTCCGCCCTCACCAGAATCGCATCTTGCAGGCAGTGCATAAACAGTCGTCCCTTATGAAGGAGCTCACTCGTACGTACAGCGAACTACTTCAAGATAAGCGAGTGAAGGGCGAACAAAACAAGTACGAAGCCTTTTCACGGCAGCGCAACACTGTCCTGAGCAAATACCGGAAAGTCTTTCAAGCATACAAAGATCTCCAAGCCGGTCTCTCGCGAGCACAGCAATTCTACGACGAAATGAAGGAGACAGTAGACAGCTTAAAGAAGAATGTCGATTCGTTCGTTGAAAATCGTCGTTCTGAGGGCGGGCAACTGCTCAGCGCAATTGAAGCCTCGAAAGGCAGCGGCGCAGATCGAGAACAAGCCCGCCTCAGAGAGCTCATGGAACGCATGAGCGTCAGTCCCAACAGCCAACAATCCTCCGGTTCGACTATGCCAGGCTTTGGCGGAGCTGGTCAAAGAGACTCATCACACCGTCCTCCTCCACTGCAACCTCAGACTTCATATGGCCATCAGCCGCAGCAACCACTCTACAACCCAGCTGCTAGTCCACCCATCACACCTCGCTACCAACCTCCGAATGGCAACATGCAATCTCCTGTCCCGGCCCCTTATCCATACCAACAGACAGCGAACTACAACCCGAACCAATACGGAGCTCCGCCCATGCAATCACCTCCCGCTCATCAGCAATACTTTTCTCCACCTCCGAACCACTACCAGCAGCCGCCGAGCACGACGCAATATAGTCAACATCAGCAGTACTCTGGTAACGGTGTGCCGCAAGGTTGGCAACCTCCTCCACCGCCGCCCGGACCCCCACCTAGTAATCAGAATCAGTACGGGCAGCATCAGCCACAAGGTGGAGGTGATCCTTGGGCAGGACTTGCGGGATGGAAGTAGAGAGAGATTTGCGAGCTCTCGGATGTGATTGCTCTTGGTCCTGGGTCTTGCTAATTGTGCATTGCGCGGTATTCCCTGCGTCAAGCGTTTGGTTTGAGATGAAAACACTTGCATGGGTTCAAGAATATGTGTTCGCGAGGGTACAGTATCATGATTGTATAGCGAGCATTCGACAAGGGCATATTTTTTCGTATGGATGAGACAAAAAGAACGGTTCAATGTCTTCAGGGCTGCGCCCTTTCCCGTGATTACGGTGTCCGGCTCCAAGTTCTTGGGCTTCACACAGTCCAGAACCACGTAATTGCTCTTGAGGGTTCCCTTGTCCAAACACAGTCGACCATCCAACTACCCACCCTCTCTCATCTTCACCATTCCCAACCTTGAGACCGAATATCATTCCCTCTCCAGTCCCACTCACCGACCGCAAACTACCCCAGGAATCAACCTAGCTTGATACCCATCAGGATGATCAAGAAATCCAACCCACTTCACCATTTCCTGCTCTCTCGTCTTCGGAATCTCCTCTCCAGTCCACAGACGTAGACTCCTACCCTCAAATTTCCCCACCAACAACTGCGCCACACCCACCAAAGCGAAATGCGTGTATGTCAACATTTCCTCTCGCCAGAGCTGACGACGATCCAATGCTGGGAGATCAACCCTCTCCTCTGGACCACACGTCACACTACTCCCACGACTACCTTGGTGAGGCAAGATCGTCAATCCCGCTCCAGCACTATACTCGAAAACAAGTTCGGCCCAAATCAATCGATTCGGATCCCGAGCTTGACATCTGTACAAGTGGTCTAGAGAATTCAAAATCGCCCACTGGCGCTGCATGGACTGGTCCCTTCCGGGAAACGGTCGGGATTCTGATTCCGGATTGAAAGCCTGATTTCGTAACGGATTCTCGTCTGTGCTGAAGTACTCTTCCGAGTTGGATTTTATGCGACGGAGGGCTTGGCATGCGGTGTTGAACATTTTTGTGGTGTGGAAGGGGTATTCGTAGGAGGGTTTCTTGGGGTTGCGAGCTTGGATGGATATACGGACGATGTCGAGAAGGGCTCTGCTTTGGAGGGTGTAGGATCGCGTGGAGTCGACGTTGTAGTTGGGAGCTAAGGCGTTGTGTTGTCTTTGCCAGAAAGCTTTTTCGAGCGATGTTAGGAGGACGACTGGTGGATTGATTCGAGGCTCGAAGTTGAGTTCTTCACAGCCTGTGTTGTCTAGGAAGCGATATGTGTTGTTTGAGCGTTGGACGGTGATGGATTGGTTCCAGATGTAGACGGGTTGGTTGTCGAACCATGATGAGTGGCTGTGTGCCAAGGCGAGGAGCACATGCAGCGACATTTTGAACATTTTGCATTGCCACGGTCTGTTGTGGATGTCTTGATGGCTTGCTACGTTGATTCCGGTGTCGAGGTATGTGTGCTGTGGGTCTGTCTCGAAGCCATCGCAACTTGTGAGGTCGTCTGGACCTATGCTGACCTGGTCGCCGAAGCAGAGTAGAAATGCTTTGTTGGCAAGGTTGAAGAAGTCGGTACAATCTGGAAGGTCAACGAAGTCTAGGTCCTTGTCATCGCCGTTGTCATCTTCAGTGCACCCGTCATGTAGGACCTCATCGTCAGTGTCTATTTTATCAGTGTTCTCGTCGCCTGCAACTTCGTCTATTAGTTCCTCTAGTTCCTCGTCTTCTGGTTCCTCGTCTTCTAGTTCCTCATATTCTATTGCTTCATCGTCTGGTTCCTCGCGGTCTTGTCCATCGTCATCCAGGTGCTGTTTATCTACGTCGTCGGCGCCTTGATCATCTGTAGCCGTACGGATCAGGGCCTCGCCACCTGTATCAGTGCCGTCGAGCATGCCATCCGTAAGAACCTCATGAGCCCAGAGGCCATCGAGAACGATCTCCAGGATCGATTGACGCAGACTTCCAGAATCCCTCAAATCAAGTCGTCGCAGAGTATGCCCAGGCGTCCTCCATCTGTGACCTTTTAATGTCGCGCCGTAACGCTCAGATTTCCGCAGCAGTGGCGGAGCTTTGGAGTACCTTGTCTGCAAGCAATTGGCCGCGTATTGAAGTGCCTTCTCACCTAGGCTACGGAGTTCTTCTGCCTCGTCAGCGTATATGCAAAATCGAGATGCATCTTTGCAGTCTGATAGAACTCTGATCAGGAGTCTACAGCTTCTGTGGATGTCTTTTTCGATATGCCTCATCTCTCGGACATCTGCCTTAATGACACGAAGGCGGCGTGCGAATATGAAGGTCTTTACGGCTGCCATTATGCCGTACACCTTGCGGATGCGAGAAGCAGGTGTCTAGGAAGGTCGTAGCGAGCAGATACATGGCAGGCAATAGTGGATTGATGGGGCTCTTTGTCGGAACTCCGATTTATTTCTGAATAGATCTGGAGGTCTGCTGTGCTAGCTAGGAGGCCCGAAGCATGTCTAACGCTTTCTCGAATGTCAAAGCATGATGTCGGCGGGCTGAACGATCTATGATTCACCGTGTCCAGGAAAGTGTGAGAGAAAGTCAACCCGAGTATGCAATGCGTACAAATAGCAGTGATGTTCTACCCTGCCCCAGCAATCCACCTCATCAACCTCAGCGGAACAGCCAAAGGCCAGAACACAACCTCAAGCAAATGCATAACCGCAGCACCTAAGTGCCAAAGCATTGCCAGCAGCGTACACACAGCCAAAGCATGCCCAGCCAAAGACAACACAGTCTTCAAAGCCTCAGCCTTCTCCCTCGTAGACACCTCAGGATCCTTCAACAGCTCCAAAGTATCTATTCTCGGAACCTGCAAAGAACCCAAATATCTTAAAGTCGAAGTCGCAGATTCCAAGAACATCTCTGCAATGTCCATATTACAATATTTTGCTGATGAAATGTCTGACTTCTGGTCATGGAATAGCACTGAACTCTGCCTCACGACTGTGGCATCTGACGCGTGTCTCCTCCTCCTCTCCGCACATTCTCCGCCATTGCCATCTCGTGGACAACCGAACGAACACAGTCTGTCAGAGATCTTCCGCGACGATTTAGGAATAGCCGCATGCTCAGGCTTCACCAATCGTACTTTTGGCAGCCTGCTGATGAGGGATGTCGTCGAAGAAGACTCAGGAGGCTGACGGCTGGGCAAGGCAACATTGTTCTTATCATCAGGGTCATATTGATCGCCGGCAAGCGAGCCGGTACGGACATTGGCAACGGGCATGATGCTTCTCGGCGCCAAGTCTGTGGAAGATTTAAGGTTCTGCAAAATCTCCCGGTTCACACCAAGCGTTGCCGAGTGCTTGGGTAGTGAGCCTTCGGACGAGGATGGGTTATACTGATGATCCCGTGTAGGTGATGTCTTGGGCATGCTCGGCGGCATAAGGGATTTCTTGGATTTATGATCGTTGTCAGGAACCCGAATAGCTTCATCTGCGTTGTGATGGGTGATCCTGGTCGGCTTTGCATTTGCTCTTTTGCGGATCATGATGATTGGAGGTTCCACGTCCTCGTATGTTCGGTCTTGGTAGTAATCATCGTTGTTGTAGGGAATGAATTGGCGAGTGTGTAAGGGTGTTGTATTATCTGTGGAATGCTGGTCTTCGCATGTGCAGTCAGCGTAGGCTTTGCACGAACTTTGTCGATGAAATAATCTCCGGTCGTAGCCATCGCTGGAGACCCTTCTTGCTTTTCGCCGATAGTGTTCCAGTGCATCAATCTGCTCTGCGGTGTATCCTGGGTAGGAAAACGGTTGTGGCTCACGTGCCGATGGCATGTTCACCACAAATTGATCATCTCGAAGCTCTGGCGAAGGCGCGGCCTCAGGCTGGCATTGCTTGACGGGGTCGCTCAATTGGGTACGCGGAAATGCACCGAGCATGTGGTCTTGCTGCAGTGCTGTTTCTCGGCCATTGCGATGTCGTGCGCTCGCAGAACTGATCTTTCTGCCCTCATTTGCTCGGCCAAGTGCTGGTCGCTCCTTCTGTGCTGGAGTTGGAGAGTTCTGTTTTACCGAATATCTCTTCAGAGCTTCCCCGGGTGAGTCGGGCGTGCATGGTGTTCGAGTGCCCACGCTTGGAGATATGAGACCCGTGCGTGGGTTCGCACCTCTAGCAGTAATGTAGTCGTCGCTATCTTTCATTCGCTTCATGTGGGCTCGGCTCTCAACACAGTGGTGAAATGGCGCTTGTGGAGTGTGTCGACTTGTCGGGTCGGGCGAAACGTTGGCTACAAGGGCCTTGAGTCTAGCTCTTAGACTGCTATCTCGGCCATGCGGCTGCTTTCTCGATTTCCACTGTGAATGACTGCTGCGATCTATGGGAAGTGTGGTTGTAGGTTGGGTCGTCAATGCCGGGCGGTGGAATGGCCTAAGATTAGCTGGAAGGCTCGAGGTCTTGTTCGTGTGATGCTCCATGCGGCAAATGGAATATCGAACATTCCACTTCCCCAGCAACCAGATTTGAAAGAATGAACAGCTCGAAATCCTCACTTACCCAGGTACCATCGCACCTACCTCATCACTTGACTTGTGCTTTCCTCAAATCGAACGCTCCTTCCTTCAACACCAGCGGGGTCTATGCATCACTTTTGCACTTGGCTTCACAGTACTGGCCATGTCCATCTCTCCTCTCGATTGAGAAGGGCCTTGCAAGCTCATCCATGTCGAAGAGCGAGTTCGTCGCACAGCGGAAATCGAACGTTACTTCGGCACACCGCAACAAAGTGGACAGAGTCCGATGGAGCCACTCGGTAGCTTTCGCATTGCAGGCTTTTGTTCTTGCAATGTCTTCGGAGCCGCTCGCAAAGATTCGTGCCGGGGATCAAAGCTCCCTAATGATTCGCGAACCGGCTTTCTCCCCGCCAGGCACGACTTTTCCATCACCCATGTCATCGACGACAGGTACGAGTGTTGGGCTGATCAAAGTCGCTCATACAGAAGAGTCTTAGGCGACATTCGCTAAGACGCGTCCTGAAGGACAAGAGTTGAGCTTCGACGCGCGGATCCTCCGGCATGGCTTGCGACTGCAAAAGTATGGTGCTTACAGATCTTCCGGGCCGCTGCATCCAAGACACAGCTTCTCCCAGTCATGACGATAAGCCTTTTTGCCTTCACATTGAGATTCAGGTCCTATGGTCTGATTTTCGCATGCTGACGAGTGCAGCGAGGCGCTGCACACGCACTGATGCTCTGGCGCTTCCATCCGCGCTCTCCCGCACTGGGAATTCATGGCCCTTTTTGAAATCGCCAAGCGTCTTGGAATCCGCACGGGAGAAAGATGCACAAGCTGGTGAGAGGACGCCGAGAGAATTGGAAGTTTCGCTGGGCATTGACGATGCAATGTTTGATCGTCCTGTCAGGATGGGCCGGCCAAGGATGTGACAATGTTCGTCCAAGGCACATTTGGAAGGGGACAAGCGTGTGTCCATCAAGTGCAACACTGTGATAGGAGTGCAAGGCTTGGGTGTGCCAGAAGGCCGATTGAGGTGTCGTTGGCAACTTCAACAAGAAAGGCCAAGTGTGCTGTGAAACGAAGTCATTCGCGGCAGACAGCAGGGAGCAGGTTTCTTTGATTCCATATCCATTATTCTGCGAGGGCTGTCTCGAAGACGGGATGTGTTGGTCGTGACTCGTGAGGGACCAGACCTTGCCTTACGGCTGCGCGGCACGATCAACATGTAGGATGGCAAAATGCCGCACACTATCGGCAGTCTCGGACCTTGCGGTGTACAGTAGTTGCATGTGCGCGTTTTAAATCTCTGCAGGGGCTTTCACGAGCGTGGGAAATAATGTAGAAATCTAGTGACAAGGCGGGTACTGAAGGTCGGGGAGTCGCGGGACAGTCAAGAGAGCCTCTCACAGACTGGCACACAGAAATGGCAGGCCGAAACTTGAAAGCACTACTCCCGTTCGGACATGCGAGTAAGGCCCGCGGCGCATCTCTAATCCAACTCTCAGACCCCAGTACAACAAAGCTTTGGGCCTCACGCAGGTTGCAGCTACCACGATGGGGGAAGCGCTCAACGGGTCTCAACTACAGTAGAGGCTGATTGTTCTGGCCGGTTTGTTACGCGAACTACGAGGCCAACAATAATAAGATGGATGCATCAATGCAGAGGCGGATCGCAGACGGCACAAGGCTACGGACCTACGGCACGTCTGAGTCTCTGAGATACTTGATCATGCTTCTGATGTCCAGCTAGCTTGGGCCGGAGAGCGTGGGCGAGCGCGGAAAATTGTGCAACAGCAAAAGCAGCGAGGGCAGCGCAGATAGCGAATATTAGTTATTATTGTTTGTTTTGATCCTCGATAGGTTGCCCTGCAGATGCGTGTGCAATTTGACCCAGCCATGCTCATTTCGGCTCTTGGCACGTGGCTCCACCAGCAAGATTGGCTTCCCGCGACAGGTGCTTTTGTGCGTGATGCTGTGATGCTAGCAGCAACGGTTGCCGCGCACTCTGATCATGCTGGTCGGCGTGGTCGCGTCGGTAATTGGCCCAGTAGTGTGCTGCTTGTTGATCATTGATATCGACAGACAAGACGAGCGACGAGCGTGCTTCTGGGCGGCCTCGGCCCCGTTTGCATGAAGTGCAGACTGCAATAATAATGCCGTGCCAATGTCCCAATGTCTCATCCCAATAATCCTGTAGCTGCTGCTACATAGGAGTACCTGCTCCCTGCTCCCTGCTAGTAGTAGCTACCTGCTACCTGCTCCACGCTTCTTCCTATCGCAGGGCTGGGACTGCGGTGGTGCCGTGCATAATTGATGTCATGATGCGAGCTCTCGTGCCGGACAGAGTGCCACTCGGCTAACAGCGTGAGAGCCACGCAGGAATTGGTACGAATGGGCGGCGGTGGGCTGGGCGTCAACAAGCTGTGAGTGTGTAAGCTGTGCGTGGTCATGATGCTCTGCCTTTCGCCAGTCCGCGCATACTCGTGGTGGTAGGTAAGCTCTCGTGTGTAGCAGGCGGCGCACAGTCATTGGGCTTACCAACAAGAGCGAAGAGCGCCGCGTGTGACGTCTCGACTCTCGATGGGTGGGCAATGGGCAATGGGCATTTTTCGGGCCTTTGAGTGAGCCAGTGGTGCAGCGCTAGTGTGGGTTCGCGCAGCTAGGGTGAAGCAAAATGCCTCACCACTGGCAAAGGCCGCAAAGGCGGCAAAGCTAGTCATCGCAGATACTGTGCAGCGTACGGCGCACACGCTATCGCCCGCGTCGCTCACTGTACCGGTACTGATTGGCATAATCTTCCAACGGTCCGACCACACTCGCCAGGTGCAGCGCCCAGCGCCCAGCGTCCAGCGCCCAGCGTGCAGCCAGCTGGCAGCAGGGTGAGCCTTCTGACGAAAAGCTCGGCATCGCGGCAACGACCGGGGACAAGCCAGAGCTTGCCTTTTTAATCTACCCAGCTCGTCCGCGTCTGAGAAAGCTTGCTCTCTTCGCACACCTTCGCCGCCCTCATCGCCCATTGTCCGTCCATTGATCATCCCCACGGCGCACGGCGACGACCATTCACTTGGTTATTGCTATTCGACGACATGGCGAGCCAAGAACCTGGCGCTCCTCGTGTGAGCTTCTCCGACAAGGACCTGGAGAACGGTGGTCAAGGTGGTCAAGACCGGTACGTCGTCGTCGTCCATCGCGCTCGCCCTGCACCAATGCCCTTTGCTTCCACCACGCCATCTGTACCGCTCGCGCCCGCCATCCCTTCCCGCCATCACGTCACTGACAGCAGCAATAGCTCGCGCAAGTGGTCCCAGGCGCCCGGCAACATTGAGGATCTCGGTAAGCCGACCATGTGGGCTTGTTTGGACGCGTCTAACATGGATTTCTGCTCTCTAGACGAATACACTGCGCTTCAGAAGTACATTTCCACTTACAGAGATCCCAAGCTCGCGCAAGAAGACAGCGGTGCGGAGAAGGAGGAGAAGCCCAAGAAGGCCTGGCAGGTTCGTGGTCGCTGCCGCCGGCCGCCGGCATGCATTGCACTCGGCCCTCAAGCTGACTCGTCACTCCAGTTCTGGAAGTCCGCCAAGAAGGACGGCGTGGGCACCAGCGAAGATGGCCACGTTCCCGACGAGTGGTTGGACGTCGACATCAAGCAGGGCATTAGCAACAGCGAGGTTGAGGCTCGACGAAAGCGCTTCGGCTGGAACGAGCTCACCTCCGAGAAGGAGAACATGTTCCTCAAGTTCCTCGGTTTCTTCAAGGGCCCCATTCTCTACGGTATGTCCATCTCCAGCTTGTCCCCAATTTTCATACTGTGCGGAGCAGAATTGCGCCCGCAATGCATTACGCATTCTGCTGTTGGCTCGCTTGTTTTGCTTTTCTCGAGCTCCACCCTCCATTCTCCACACTGAAGCTTCCGAGGCAAATCTCTTGGCACACAGCTACCGCTGCACGGCTATGCACGACATCAATGCCGCACTAAGCAGCAGTGGCTAACTCTTGGCAGTCATGGAACTCGCTGTCCTCCTCGCTGCCGGTCTTCGTGACTGGATCGATCTCGGCGTCATTATCGCTATTCTGCTGCTCAACGCCGTCGTCGGTTGGTACCAGGAAAAGCAGGCCGCAGATATTGTTTCGAAACTCAAGGGCGACATTGCCATGAAGGCGACCGTCATTCGCAACGGACAAGAACAAGATATCAAGGCTCGCGAAATCGTTCCAGGCGACATCATCATCATCGAGGAAGGTCAGACCGTCCCGGCCGACGCCCGTCTCATCTGCGATTACGACCACCCGGAGGACTTCGAGAAGTACAAGGAGCTTCGCGAACAACACGCTCTCGACCCAGAAGAGGATCCAGCCGGTTCCGAAGATGCTGAGGGCGACGAGGGTGAGGGGATCCAGCACCAAGGCCACTCCATTGTCGCTACCGATCAGTCTGCCATCACCGGTGAATCTCTCGCTGTGGACAAGTACATGGGCGATGTCGTCTACTACACTACTGGTTGCAAGCGTGGCAAGGCCTACGCCGTTGCTACTGCTTCGGCCCGCTTCTCCTTCGTCGGTCGCACTGCCTCTCTCGTGCAGGGTGCCAAGGACCAGGGTCACTTCAAGGCTATCATGAACTCCATCGGTACCGCTCTGCTCGTCTTGGTCATGTTCTGGATTCTCGCTGCCTGGATCGGTGGTTTCTTCCGCCACCTCAAGATCGCTACCCCAGAGGACTCTGACAACACCCTCCTCAAGTACGTCCTGATCCTGTTCATTATCGGTGTGCCGGTCGGTCTGCCGGTCGTCACCACCACCACCCTGGCTGTCGGTGCCGCCTACCTCGCCAAGCAACAGGCGATCGTCCAGAAGCTCACTGCCATCGAGTCGCTTGCCGGTGTCGATGTTCTCTGCTCCGACAAGACCGGTACTCTCACTGCCAACCAGCTCTCTATCCGCGAGCCATACGTCGCTGAGGGCGAGGATGTCAACTGGATGATGGCCTGCGCTGCTCTCGCCTCATCGCACAACATCAAGTCCCTCGATCCCATCGACAAGGTCACCATCCTCACCCTCAAGCGCTACCCCAAGGCTCGTGATATCCTCAAGGACGACTGGAAGACCGAGAAATTCATTCCTTTCGACCCCGTCTCCAAGCGTATCACCACCGTCTGCACACTCCGCGGCGACCGCTTCACCTGCGCCAAGGGTGCACCAAAGGCCATTCTCAACCTGACCGAGTGCTCAAAGGAAACAGCTGATCTGTTCAAGGAGAAGGCAGCTGAGTTCGCCCGCCGTGGTTTCCGATCCCTCGGTGTCGCCTACCAGAAGAACAACGAGCCATGGGTCCTCCTCGGTATGCTTTCCATGTTCGACCCTCCACGTGAGGATACCGCTCAGACCATCGTTGAGGCCCAGCAGCTCGGTGTTCCCGTGAAGATGCTTACTGGTGACGCTATTGCCATTGCCAAGGAGACGTGCAAGATGCTTGCCCTCGGTACCAAGGTCTACAACTCCCAGAAGCTCATCCACGGTGGTCTCTCCGGCACTACCCAGCACGATCTCGTCGAGCGTGCCGACGGTTTCGCCGAGGTCTTCCCAGAGCACAAGTACCAGGTCGTCGAGATGCTGCAACAGCGTGGTCACTTGACGGCCATGACTGGTGACGGTGTCAACGATGCTCCATCGCTCAAGAAGTCTGACTGCGGTATTGCCGTCGAGGGTGCCACCGAGGCCGCCCAAGCCGCTTCCGATATCGTCTTCCTTGCCCCAGGTCTCTCCACCATTGTTTTCGCCATCAAGACCGCACGACAGATCTTCCAGCGGATGAAGGCATACATTCAGTACCGTATCGCTCTCTGCTTGCATCTGGAAATCTACTTGGTCACTTCCATGATCATCATCAACGAGACCATTTCCTCCGAGCTCATCGTCTTCATCGCCCTCTTCGCTGATTTGGCCACTGTCGCCGTCGCCTACGACAACGCTCATTCTGAGCAGCGCCCTGTCGAATGGCAACTCCCAAAGATCTGGATCATCTCCGTCATTCTCGGTATTGAGCTTGCCCTCGCCACCTGGATCATCCGCGGTACCCTCTACCTGCCATCTGGCGGTATCGTGCAGAACTGGGGTAACATTCAGGAAATTCTCTTCCTCGAAGTTGCTCTGACCGAGAACTGGCTCATCTTCGTGACCCGTGGTGCGTCCACTCTTCCATCTTGGCAATTGGTTGGCGCCATCTTCGGCGTCGATGTCATGGCCACTCTCTTCTGTATTTTCGGATGGTTGAATCCCAACATCTACCAGGAGCCTCTGCCAAGCCCAATGTCTTCCTTCCAGGAGACGCGCAATGGACACACCGACGTCGTCACCGTCGTTGTCATCTGGATGTACTCCATCGGTGTACTCATCTTCATCGCCATCACATACTACCTCCTTAACAAGATTCCAGCCCTTGCCGATCTCGGTCGCAAGAACCGCAGCCTCCACGACACACAGATGGAGAACATCATCGGTCATCTTAGCAAACTCGCCCTCAAGCACGAGCGTGATGAGAACGGTGATGGCAAGTGGACGTTGGTTGGCAAGTCTACAGAGGAGGAGGATGATGATTAGAGTCCGTCATGATACCACAGCGTTTTTGCGATGATTCATACTAGGTATAGGGAAACAGACGAGTGTGTTACTACCGACAGACGTCTATAACGTGCTTCTCTCTGCCATTTATTGGAGAGCGCACTGTACATACCTAATCTATGGTAGAGTATAACAAGCGGTGTGCCGATACAATTTTTGTAATTAGCTGTCTCGTATCTTTCCTCGTTGCGAAGTACCTTACCATGCGACCAGTATGCAACGGCCGATTTCATGTATAGCGAACGCTAGTTTGCGTTTTCGTCAGTTCATCAATGTTCTCCAGTCCTCACCTCCAAGCGTCGTTCATCGTTCACCCACGTTCGAGCAGGGATTACAAAAATGACGCTCGCACACTCGCTCGATCACGATCACGGTCCAAGCATTGCTGGCGCCATCACCAAGGCTTGATAGTCTCCGCCATAGGACAGCCGCCAATGTCTCATCATACCTCGTCGCAAATCACAGGTTTGGGGGTGGGGGGTCCCACTTGGTTACTTATCGCCCTACGATCAATCATCCCTCCACCTCCCGGGACTTTGTAAAAACGTCCGGAGGATTTCGCGAAAATTTCTTCGCGGCAGAACTAGTTTGAATTGAGAGAAAATCGGCCACGGCCGGGCAACTAGACGTGAGTACTGTTACTGGAATAATTTTTCTTTTGTTTCCCCTTCTAGTTGATTACGTACCCGCCATCAACAACCATAGCACTACCCTGAACAAACGTAGCTTTCGAACTACATAAGAACAAAATCGCATCTGCGATCTCCTGGGCTGTGCCTGCACGGTTCATTGGTGCTATACTGATTGCTGGGGCTAGGACTTCCATTTGGGGTCGCGTCATGGGGGTGTCGATTACGCCTGGACAGACACTAGTTTGAGGAAAAAAACAAACAAATCAGTATTTCAGCCTTTTGGAGATTTCAAAGAAGTTTTCGGAGACAAGGCCGAGATGAGGGTGAGACTTACCAGTTGATCCTGATGTTATCCTTGGAGTACTAGGAGCGAGACAAGAATTTGTTAGTGCTAGTAGGTAGGTGGGATTGGAAGATGGTTAGGATGGGACTTACGTCTATTGCATCGCATTGGGTCATGGAGATCACGGCGGCTTTGCTGGCGCAGTATACGGCTGGATTCGTCAATCATCAGTATCGGGCTATGATCTAGTGGGACTCGTGGAAAAGTGTCTTCTTACGAGCAGCTGGTCTTCCAACGAGCCCAAGTTGACTTGCGATGTTCACGATACTTCCACGATTCCCAGGTCGTCCATCGTGAGATTGCAGCGGTTCCTGTTCCAGCATCTGCTTGATTTCTGCGCGAGAGCATAGCCAGCAGCCTCGATAATTGATGCTGTTGATTTTATCAAAGTCTGCGGATGAGGTTTCTGTTGAGGGTTGGTTGTTGCTGAGGATACCTTCGAGATAATCAGCATGCATGCTTGTTTCTTCGTCTCAGCATCATCGATTGCTTACCAGCACAATTCGCAGCATAGTCGATCCTTCCTAGAACTCGGACAACCGTGTGGACAAAATCTTCGATTTGGGCTTCGTGTGAGATGTCTACGGTCTGGCTGACTATGTGTACAATCTCGCCAGATGCGGCTTCTTCAATTGCTTTGGAAGTCTCAGCAAGTCCCACAGCATTGCGATCTGCAATGGCGATTTTTCGACATCCTTCTCGAGCAAAAGATACAGCTGTGGCTTGGCCGATCCCTGGAAAGTGTCAGCTAGGTAGAGCTCTGCGACGGGATCGAAGGAGGTCGATATTTTACCTGATGCCGCGCCAGTGACCAATGCCACACCTGTGAATAAAGTCATTATTGTTTTGTTTTGGATAGAATTCTGTCCGAGGACGTTTTCAGTGGTATGAAGCGATGACTGTGAAGTGGAGTAAGAGCGGAGACTCGGGAGCTCAAGAGATAGGCCTGCGGAAGTTTAAAGTTGTAGCTGGCCGGCGGGCGACTGGATAAAATGGTATGGTGGTTGTTTGAAAAAATGCTTCACTTTGTTGACCTAGAGGTGTTACCGCAGCTTCTATGCATCTCTGATGATACAAGAGTGGCTTTCTCGGCTAATGGGCCATCGACAGGTCATGTCATGCCAAGGACTTATTCGACAGTTGCGGGATCGTTGTTCGAATCCTCAAATGTGCGGAACATCTGTCTTCAAGAGCAATTCTTGCGATTCTTGAATGTGAGTTGCCATTGCGCGCTCTCTAGGCTATACATCGCTGCTTACGAGGCTGGACGACCACCTATGGAAGCTCGACCGGAGAGTGCATGTTACAATCATGAAAACGGGGTGAAACGTTCCATTGATACATGCGCAGCCGGATCGCTGAGCTTGGAGTGATTGGAAGGACTCATCATATGATTGCAGACCTCTGGGGATGCGTTGAGAGTAGCACGTGGTATTGCCACTGAGTTGCAGCCAGGGCTCTGGCACCAGCGAAGCTTGAGGAGCTGCAGACCACCCTGGTATTTCCGTAACCCCTAATATATCTGGCATGATACTTATGCGCGGTACGTTGGCGACTCGACTAGATTTCATGCGCCAGAACCCGCGTTGCTCCCATGAAGTGGTAAGCTCATTCGTGCTCGTAACGGGCTCGACCATGCATCAACCGATCGGGTAGTGTGTGATGTTGAAGCTCTGTCGTCCAAAAAACACATTCAGACGGTGTGCCATTTCTGCTCCCATCCTTCGCAAGGCAGACTCTGCGTTCGAATCGTATCGAGCTGTCCGGGTGTCTTAATCATGGGTAGGAAAACCATCGCGACAGTCGAAAGATGACGCCGGGCATTATGAGTTGTACTTGTCATGCGGCTGCAGTGAGATTCTAGCGTACTTCTTGGTCGTGCAAAACCCGCTTGTCCTGTCGGGCGTTGGGTTTGATAGATCTTTGTGTTGGATCCACGAGCCCGGCCGGCTTATGAACAATCCGTTGCTGTCTAGGACCGTTACAAGCCTTGCAATATTCGTGGGCTTATGACCATCGCAAGAGATGGACACACCTCATGGCCCTGTCGTATGAGGCATAAGGTTCTGCTTCGGTCTCCGGTATGCTCAAGTCGTGATTGTCTACGTGGTAGCTTATTTGAGCCTCTACAACTCAAATTTCGCTGAATTATCATTTCAGGATAAGTCGTTGAACAACAGCCAGTCCAGAAGCAGAGCAACATATTGTCCACTTTCAGTAAAGTCACTAAAGTGGCGAGGTTCCTGCCGATTTGCGTTTGGACATGGACTGGGCCTCTCTGCTTCAGCCCGTCCTGGTTTCTCAAGGTGTATCTCATCTGCCTTAGACAGCCAGCCACGATCTCTGCAAGCCGTAGCATTGCCAACAAGCTCATCCTTGTCTTGACGAAACTGACAGATAGTCCTCATGCGTAAAATGCTATCTCGTCCAGCGCACGGAGTCGCTTGACTTTAGCCCTGGTGATGGTGCGTAAGAAGTCGTCAAGCCCGTTTACACGCCATTCAGAGACAGCGCCTTCAAATAATCATAATTTCCGTATCAAAGCCGTGCGATCGTGAGGCTGCGAGATATAGTGGCTCGGTCAAGCCCATACTTGAACAGAAGTAAGCCTAGACGAAGCGCAGTCAGCCAATATCCTTCAGACATCGAGGCTCGGTTTCGCTGCAATGCTTACATTCTCGGGAGGCTGGTGAGCAATGGCTGTCTCCTGACCTCGACGAGAAACCTAAGTGGCGATATCCTTGAGATTGGTATCAAAGCCTCTCCACACTTCTTCGCCTTGGCCATATTCGATAGAGCTTACTACGATCGCCGCGTTCTGATGTAATTGCAGCAAGCTCGCAGTGCTAGAGCCGATAGTGCTTAGGCTGGTGGTTTCCCGAGTGAGAAAATTCATGACAGGCTCCAATAACAGCTACTACGTATCATCAGGGAATGTCGACTGTAGAATATCCTCCTGCCAGTTCTGGTGTGCCTGCGTATCTAGCCAGTTCTGGGGCGCTAACAACCAGAAAAGCGTAGAGACTGACGTTCCTGGTAGGTATCCGGCCAGTTGAGTGAAATCAAGGCCGTGGGCGAGGAACGATAATCACGCACGACAGACCTTCGATCGGTAGGCCTCGTGCTCGAGGTTTTGTTGGACATCGATTCTGTGGACAGGTGTCCTAGACCGCATATTAATTTCTTGGGATCTGTGAAGCATCGGAAATTGGCATGTTAGCTGAAGTCATCGATAGACAAGGTGGAGGACAAATCTCGAGAGAGGAAGTCTATTTCCAGTCATTAGGATGCTAGAGAAGGCAGACTAGTCTCAGGCGCACAGATTGCCTTGGCACGCTATTCCCCTTCGGGGGCTTTGCCGAAGGTAGTCTAAGGGAGTATCGGGCGATTTTAGTAGATATGACTTTTAGTAGATACGACGTAGCTTTGTTTTACAACAATATTCTATTAGCTAGGCTTAGCCGAAAATTCTAAAATTTCTAAAATAATTAGGGAAAATATTCTAATATATAACGAGTTTCGTTCTAGTCTTAGATTTTTTATATTCTAAGGGGCTATAGAGATACTCGTCGACAAACCATAATTTAATTATTTTAAAATTTTCTTAAAAGAATTATTTTTCTAATACTCTAGACTATAAGTAGCTTAAATAGCTTAGTAATAAAATCTAGAAAGACTATAGATTATACTATAAGATATAGCGAAAATGGCTTTTTAAATTTAAATATTTAGTAGAATAGTTAAGATATTTAAAAGAAAAGATCTTATATAGTCTATAGATTTTATATAGAAAAATCAAAATCTAGCTTTTTAATAAGAAATTTCTATCTTTTAGAGAAAGTATAATCTATTGTAATACGTTTATACATTTTAATTCTAAAAATTAGCGGTCTAAAAAATAGAAAATCGAGAAGCTTCTAAAGATTATATTTTAAAATTAAAATAAAGAAATATATTATCGAGTACTCGCTATTAAAGAGAAAATTTTTGAATATATAGCTAGATTCTACGATACGCAAAAATAGGCGCAAAGCTAAGTTGTGCCTACTAGAGCCGCTAGATGCTCCCTTAGACCTCCTCTAGAAGGGAGCTACGCGGAGCGCTTGATTGGCTCGCTTCGGAGGTGGTCTGAGCGTCCACTGAGACTAAAGGCAGACCTCACTTCGAAGTTCATGCTGCTCCTCGAAGAGTCTCAAACATGCTCTCTTTTCATTTTGAAGTCTCGTGTCGCGTAGGCAGATCGTTTGAGATGGCCTGCTGGAACGTTGACAGCGACATCACGAGTCGGGGTTGCTGATGTAGACATGCAGGAAGTTGCGAGCACGACGCCAATCGCTTGTGGTCACTGAGAAAGCCTCCCATGCTCGCGTCCGGCACCAATATGGCCATTGAAGAGATGATACCCGCTTGGAATGTATCTCTCTGCCGCCCGTGGGATCCATATGCACACAGCTGTGACCTCATGTGTCACCCAGCATCTGGCACTTGAGATGCGACTTTAATTCCATGCTGTCTCCTATGCTCTATCTCAGAATATCAGAAGCCTGGCCTTCTGTGAGGCTTGTCGAGCCGCTTCAGGACCTCCTTCCAATGAAGCTTGAGTGCGCGGCATCTTGCATCAAGCATGTGGCACCTGGACATCAAGCACATGCAGCCAGCCGGAGCACTTAGATCGCGTGCACGGGCACAAGCTTGCCCTCTGATCCCTTGCACCATCGACCGCATGTGCAAGCGGCGAGGGGACTTCAAGAATTGTGATTGACCCTGCTAGAAAGCACTCGGACCTTGAGGTGTTTCGGCGATGATGCGCTGTGTAACGTGGAAATTTGAGAAAAAGTAGGTGCCAAGAAACGTTTCACTCGACTGCACTTGTCCACTTTGCCTAGAACGTTGCTTGTTTGAGCGGACGGGCAAACAACATCATTCTTGGTCTTAACGCTTTCAGGCTTCGCCACACACTCACTTCTCAGAGTCATCCCATCACCAAGACCCCCATCACCAAAACCATCACCACATCAGGCGCCAACTTGCCATGCCCATTAAACAAGAGCAATGACGACCACGATGCGAGCCGCGGCGGGCATCTTAGTGGGGCTTCACTTCATCCTCCTCGACCCGGCTCTAGCTCAGAATTGCTACTATCCGAACGGCGACGTCTCGACCACCGATGCGGCATGCTCCTCCGGCGACAGCGCGTGCTGCCCGAACAACTGGGAGTGCTTGAGCAATGGCCTGTGCTACGATCCGACCAACAAGTACTTCAATAGAAACACATGCACCGACCAGACGTGGGAAAGCAGTGACTGCCCGCAGTATTGTACTGCTAGTGAGTGCAATCATGCATGCGCATCCTCATCCACTAACAAGATACAGATACCACGGCCGCTGGTAACGAAGCTCTCAAGCAATGCGGTGATGGTAGCTGGTGCTGTAATGGCGATAGGGTGCACATGGACTGCTGCACCATGGATGATCCAGAAGTCATCGACGTTCCTGGTTGGACCAGCCTTACCAAGATTACCAGCGTGCCATCGCCGACCTCTGTGGCTTCGAAGACTTCAAGCAGGCCAACGACATCCTCATCCTCCAGCTCGACGACGACGACCACCAGCGCGAATAGCGACAGCAGCAGCACCACCGACTCGAGCTCCGCCACTACTGAATCAAGCACCTCGGATTCGACCAGCGAAGTTCCAACCACATCATCAGCTTCCGCAGCTGCCACCTCCTCATCAACAGACCCTCCAGCTGCAGCCAGCGGGACCTCTTCAAAGAACCTTGCCATAGGTCTCGGTGTCGGCATTCCCCTCCTCGCCATGGCAGCTGCTCTGGGCGCTCTCCTTCTCTGGCAGCGCAAGAAGAAAGCCAAACAAGAGCCTCCAACTTCAGACCGGCTTCGCCCTGGCGATCCCGACATGGTCGACATGTACGCGCACGGGAAAGACGCGCAGGAAGCAGACAGCATGCCTGTAGCAGTCAACGGCAAAGAACGTCCACCCAGCGAGCTCATCGGCAACAACCACTTTCTACCAACACAACAGCCATCGCCGACCGTAAGCCACACCTCGAGCATGAGCCGTTTCTCTAACCCACCACAGTACAGTCCTAATCCCAGCTTATGCCGTAGCGGGGCAGGAGGAGCAGGCGGTGGACTTTTCGTCGTGAATGCAGGCAGTTCGTTGTCGGATGTTGATGAGGCGCCAGAACCACAGGAATTGCCTCCTGAGGGAAACCCTCCACGAGAGAGCACGTTTAGGCCTACGCCCATACCTGCCACTGCGAACACGAGGATCAGTGCGTATGAGGCTTACGGTAGGGCATACGGACCTGTCGCTACGACTTATGTGCCTTCGCCGGAGCCGCCTGAGGAGGAGACGCCGGGAATAGAAAGGGTGGTGGAGGGAGAGAATAAGCCGTTGGGGCCGAGGGAGCAGAAGAAGAGGAACGATGAGTTGATGTTGGATTAGGACTCGACTGGATTGGAGAGGATAAAGGCATAATCGAAGCGTTGCGGCTTGTGCGCATACCTCCGTTCCTCACGCTCTTCGGGAGTACCTGCTCTGCCACACAGGGCCTATTGGGATGTCAGTCTGGGCGAGTACCGAAGTGCTTACCCAGCTAACGCTTCCACGATTGCATGAAAAGAATAGAGGACGCGCTTCATACTAAGCAGAAGAGGGCGACACCCACAGGCAGGGCCTGCAGTATAGCACGTGAAGATTCGTCAACCTCGAACTTTCTGCTGCTTTGCTGCTTTACAACCTTTTTAAGCAGGCCAACATCGAGGAAGGCAAGGCGCTGGGGTTTGGAGTCCTCTTGGCATGCAGTACTGCGATTGCTGACACATAGGCTGGCCCGACACGAATCGTAGCATGAGATGTATCTTCCCTCCTGTTGTTGGCTGGCGCGGAGATGGTGCTCATATCGAGCCTCACACGTATGTTTTCTCGAGAGAAATGCGATGAATATCGAAGCGCTGGGATGTGAAGGAGGGAGTGTGACAGTCGGTGATGCTGGTGGGCGGAAGGCGGTCGGTGTGGGAGAAGGCAGGTGAGCAGTAGTATGTAATGGCGCAGCGCAGTTCAAGCATGCATTGTATGTGTGAGCGGAGCTACTGCACGGTGCTTAGATACAGCTTCCGTAGTGTTGCACAGTACAAGTTGGTGGTGGTGGTGGTGTGAGAAGACAATGAGAACACGTTTTGGCGGTGCTCGACTCGCGCTGGACGGTGATTCGACGATAGGGGGTGGGCCCGGGTATGCAGCAACAGTGTGAAGCTTCAGGCTTGATCCCGACGCCTGCTGCAGCAACGGCCGAGTGTTGAGCGATGTGTGGCCGCAGCAGCGAGGAGCATTTGGCGCTACTGCAGAAGGGGGCAAGCGTGCAAGCGACTTACCAGCGGCACCTTCCTCTGTGCGCAGGCCGCTGCGCTGTTGCTCTTGCCCTTCCTTGCCCTTGTTGATGCTACGAGGGCAGAGCGATGCTGGCCGCTGCTGCCTCCCACACTGTTCCCAGCGTCGCAGTGCAACACAGTCGTCGCAGTGCATTGTTCGCTTGCATCAGACACGGCCATGCAGCTACGCAGCCGTGCAGCCATGCAGCTTGAGAGCTCACCGCGGCGGCATGCGCACGGCCACGCCGGCCCTGGTCTGGCCTGGCCTGCAGGTGAAATCTGAATTCCACCTGCGCTGCGCGAGACTCAGACGCTAGACGCTACACGGCGAAGCGCTTCCGCCCGCCGCCCGCCGCCCGCTGCCCGCTGCCCAGTGCTCACTCCCACTCAAAGGCCAAAGCAAAAGTTGAAGGGCGCGCTGATTGGACGCTGCCCGCTCGGGCCATCAACTCTGCCTCTACTCTCGCTCTCTGTACTGTCCAGCACTTCGATCGCGACAACTTCTCTGCCGCCCTCCACCACCACACCCGCTCTTTCAATACCAACCCACAGTGCGCTGCATTCCCGCCGCCGACCTGTCTCGTCCGATACCCATTTCTCGCGACTCCGACGCCACTACACCCCTCGCCCTCAGCGCAGCCCGCTGGGACGCCGGCCGCTCTGCATTGCCAAAACTCACCACTCCCTCTCATGATCCGCCTGAGACTCTCTCCACACATTGCGGAGGCATATCGACGTCGACACGTCTGCAAATTGCACCCGTAGCCGCCTGTCGCCCTCACATAACGCTCCTGACCACCACTCGACACCCGGCATTCTTTGTCGCTTCGATCGCGCCCGACAACGCGCACCACACCCTTCACACGCCGCGCAGAACATCTCTGCTCGTGGTCAGGCGTCGTAGACGCTGATATTGTGGCTCTACAGTCATGCGCCGCCATTTCAGAGCACCACTTGTCCCATAACCTCCAAGCACTCCTCTCCACACAGGATAGCATGACAGACACCTCCTTTCCTGTCAAGGCTATCAACGCTCGCGACCTCTCTCACCACGCGTCGCTGATCTCACATTCCGTGTCCAATCACCACCACCAGCGTTTCGCTGCACCCTCGCACGAGAATGACCTCCCGGAGGACGATGGCCAGATCGACTGCATTTGTGGCTTTGCCGACGACGATGGCTGGACCGTCGCATGTGATATCTGCAACCGATGGCAGCATCAGTCGTGCTACTATCCAGAATATGACGAGATCTCACTGCCGTCCAACGTCGAGCACTACTGCGTCAAGTGCAAGCCCCGAGCCATCGACTTGCACCGGGCGCATTCACGACAACTTGAAAAGCGTGACCAGACAGAACCTCTGCAGAACGGTGGAAAGCGTGCGCCGTCCAAGAGTCACAAAAAGAAGGTCAAAGAGAATGGCGTCGTCCATACCAATGGCTGGCCTGTTGACAAGTTGAGACACGACCGAAACAGCGCCAGTCCTCGAGATCAACCTCCACCTGCGAAAAGACCAAAGACCAGTCATCGCAATTCAGATTCTACCACCGCGACCACCAACACCACCGCCACCACTACCACCACCACTAAAGGACACAACCGAAAACGCAATGCTTCTACTGCCCACCGCAGGAGCATATCACTGTCGCCCGACTTTCCCATTGAGCAGTACTCGGAAAGCTTCTTGCAATGCTATCAGGAGGACAACTGGGAAGTCACGGATACCAACTTGCACAGTTCAATCAGCGTGACGAACGCGTTGTCGGACTGGCTCAACTCGTCTGACGAAGAGTTCCGTTCGCGGCACGGCCAACCCAAAGGAGAATTACTCATGCGCTGGGATGGCCATCTTGATGAGATACCTGGAAAGGCTCAGATTGAAATCCAAGACCAGCATGATGCCGAAGTCGAGTACGACGGCCGACATCCTTCTTGGAGAATGGTCACCGTTCAAGAGCCAGTTGCCAATGGTGCATACATAGGCGAGCTCAAAGGCCATGTCGGCTTCAAGGCAGATTACCAACAAGAGGAAGGCAACAGGTGGCGGCAACTGCGACATCCAGAACCGTTTGTCTTCTTCCACCCGAAACTGCCCATTGTCATCGATGCGCGCCACGAGGGCACGGAGTTGCGGTATGTAAGACGCAGCTGCCAGCCCAATGCACGCCTCCAGATTCTGGTCACCGATGGCGTCGACTGTCATTTCTGCTTCATGGCCACGGAACAGATTGAGCCTGGTGATGAGATTGCTGTCGGTTGGGATACTAGCAGTGGCCTACCGGAAATGGTAAACCAGGGCAAGATCTCGGAGGAAGACATGGACCACCTTTCCAGCTGGGTGTCCACCGCACTCGCTAACTGCGGGCCGTGTGCATGCGCTTTGCCAAAGGGTGATTGCATGATGTCGCGCTTCGATAAGAGGACTCATGGGGCCGCCGAAGCAGTAAAAGCACCGAAACAAAAAAAGCGAAAAACTGGACAGCACATATCGCCCATCAACACAAACGCTGTGAACAGCCGATCAGGCAGTGAAGCACGTAGAGTTGATCCTGACGATGAGACGGACTCCCGATCGGCTTCTGGCTCTGCGGGCAGAGGCTGCGCAAGTCGCGACATGACGCCGAACACTCACTACTCGACCAATGGGACTTCGACATTGCCCGAGCTGTCGGAACGAGAAAAGAAGAAGCTGGCCAAGGAAGAGGAGATGTTTCGACGTCAAGAGGAAGAGCGTGCAGGCAAGCAAGCGAAGAAGAAACGCAGCAGCGCAGGCTCAACCCTCAACACGCCGAGTGCCACGTCATCCAAACAGCTGGGCTTGCCTGACAAAGTCAACAAGTCCGCTGATGCAGGTACATCACGGCAGCATGCAGCATCAAGCGCGAAGGCACCCATCGGCCGGAAGGTGAAGGGCTCCAAATCGCAAGCGAAGCCAGTCGCAAAAGCGATCAAGCGTCCTAAGCCCGACTATCGTCAGGCTTCCACGCAATGTGATCTGGACCAGGAAGAAGCTGCCCAACGAGCTCCCACACCATCTTCTCGAAGGCTTTTCAAGTCGCATCGGAGACGGTTGCTCGAGCGCTGCGCACGAAACAACAGCATCCTCCTGGCATCTGTGCCCTGCAGTCCGACTTTCGAGCCTGGAAACGCTTTATCGGACAAGATGGATGTCGATCAGTCGGACCTAGACCGCGCTAAACAAAGCACACCAGATCCAGCGCCATCTGCGCCGAAGTCTCCGCCATCGAAAGCAACAGATCTTTCAACAGCTTCAAATGTGGACCAGGATACCGATATGGCCGATGCTCCCAGCGACGACAAGGTGGAGTCCCCCGTGGAAAGACACTCGACAGCAGGCGACTCGCCAGGCTCAACCAGAGACTCACATCCTGACAAGCCGAGTCCTGCACCACCTTGGGATTCCAGGTCTGACACTGCCATCAATGGGTTGACGCAAAAGCCCATGGGAATGCACTTGCAGATGCCACCTCCACAGACCAATCCCTTCGCCCTTCCGACACTTCCTGGTTCGGCCGGCACGCCCAACACAGCATTCATCACGCAATCTCCCGCTGGCATGGGTCCCGGACACGTTTTCTCGCCATCCGTCACTTCAGCTGTGACACCAAGTCCAGCACGGAAGAAGATGAGCTTGAGTGACTACACGCGCCGGAAGAAGAAAGACGACGGGCCTAAAATGGACCGTGACAGTAGCCCTGCTTCAACGGCGTCGGGTCCGATCATGGCGCCATCACAAACATCATCTTCCAGTGAGGTGCGCGCTGCCGAAGGCAATGCCCTCGAGGAAGACGTCAAGATGGAAGAAGCACCGCAGGTCGAGAATGTGCCACCATCCACTGCAGCCTGATCTCCTTCTCTTCCAGTTGTTCAATGTCGATTCACCACACGTTCTAGCGCGGCGCAGGGTGTTCTTACACTTTTTACGGCTTCGACCAGGAAACTATTTGATGACTTGGCCGCCGCCAGGGAAAGCGCGGCTTGGGAAGGCAATGGGAAACCCTTTTTCAACTCCTCTTTATGATGGACCTGATCATGATGATCACGACCTCTGGGCTCGCCGTGCATTAGATCAGGCGAGCCACACACCTGTACTGTTATCAGAAAATGAAGACGACTAGCAAGCATGACCTTTCTTGAGTAGCGTAGTCAAGCGCGAATGAACAATCAAGTAAAATCGCGAAAATCGGTGTCCGTTCTCACTTCCGCAGACTGTGCTCTGGAGTTAGTTTCTGTGATCAAAGATCTTGGTACGTTCGCCTCAGCAAACTGACGAGAACGCTTTCACTGACAATATAACACCGTCGTTGCACTGAGGCTGCCGTGGGACTCGGGACGTTTCAAAATTGCGCGCACAGGATCGCGGAAAGGCTTGGCGCGGTTGCTGGGCCGACGCCTAGTCTCAGGGGACGCTCAGCCCACATTGGAAGCGAGCAAATCAAGCGCTCTACGTAGCTCCTTCTAGAGGAGGTCTAAGGGAGCATCTAGCGGGCCTAGTAGATATAACTTAGCTTTAGGTACGCTTTATACTATTATACAATCTAGCTTCCGGAACGGCTAGATAGCTACTAGATGATAATAATATACTTTTAAACAAATTAGTTTAGTCTATTCTATTTAATATCTACTATAAGCTCTAAGTGGAATATTAATAAATTTCGTAAATATATAGTATTTAGAAGATCTAAAAGCTATTTAGTTATAATTTATAATATATTAATTTATATATAAATCTTCAAAACTATAAGTAGTCTATCTATCTAATTTAATTTAGATACTACTCTAGAAAGACGCGATTATAGTAAATAGAGCCGTAAGAGGAGTTAGTACTATTCGATATAGTAATATTAGTATAGGAATATATATAGAGAATAATAAATCAGAAGATTACGATTAGAAGGACCGAGCTACCTCGTTACTATAAGAATTACTACTAAATTTGGTCTAGATTGTGCGGAAGGGAAAGTGCCAAGGCAGTCTGTGCACCTGAGACTAGCTAACGCTGCCCGTTGCTATGTCGCTGTTTGCCCGCGATCTCCGACATTGTTATTTTCGAAGGGCCGGCGCTTTCATCATATGCTCGACATCTGCAACTCGCATGCATATGTACATTGTTATAATAGTAACCCTGTTGAAGACAATTCCGAGAAAAATGATTGCTCAATCATCAACGACTGAACTACGAAGCACATAACAACGCATTCCTCGAGTCTGCATTCCACTCGCTGCGACAGCGATATGGCCGCGCCGAATGGCTATGAGCCACCTCCAGGCTATGACGATGATACTCCGAATGCCACTCCAAACCATGGCGCTACGATGCGACTCTTGACAAATACAGATGACAACAATCCATACCGAGCGTCAGTATCACCGTCCGCGAGACCACCACCCGAGCCCAAGCGATCTCCCCATGAGCTTTTCCTGCGCGCACAGGAGAGATTGAACAGACAACACCAGCCCGGTCATGTCAACGTCTCTCCAGCACAGCCCTCATACCCTCCTCCGTCACCTCTTGAGAACCAGGCTCAAGAAGCCGACTCGGAAGAGCTCAATTCCTTGTTGCGCGATGTTCAAAGCGATTTGTCCCAGTCAAGCGCTCCCCGTCCCACCGCTCCCCGCTACAAACTGAACAAAGTGCGATTCAAGAGTCGAAACGATGCTGCACAACAGGATTCTCTGCCTGAGGAAGAAGACCTTGGCTCATACAATCCTTACCACAGGCCGGCGAGTCCTTCGCAGCGATCATACCACCCACAGTCACATTCTCCGACTCGACCTCGTTCAAGAGAGCCATCTGTGCTGGACAATGTTCCAGGCATGCCGCCGCCGCCGCCCTCTGACTTCGACCCGTACCGACCAGTATCAAGACAGTCTGGAAGTCCATCCAAGGCTTTCACGCCAAGAGGCAGCAGAGAATACGCACGTCCGCCAGCCACGAACATACCATACGAGCCGGCAGATATCAATGGCATACCTAGGCCCGGTACGCCTTCTTCACAATATGGCGGATCGCCTAAGAGACCGTTGCCACCTGCACCTCTCTTTGCGGGTGGTCGACCGCCATCTATCAACACAGAAGCCAGGGAGCCTGAGATGACTTCGATCCCGATCGACGATGGCAATGACGATGTCTTTGCTCCTACTGCAGATGAGGCCGATCCTCAGAGACCGCGACCAGTGTCGCGAGACACATTCCAGTCAGAATCAACATTAAGCGGCGACAGCAACGACGTATATGATAAGGAGCACGATCCGGACCTTTACGGCCCAGCACCCACTGGCAAGCAAGAACGCCGAGGCGCACGGCAAGCACAGATGACCAAGAAGGAAGTCAAGCTTATCAACGGCGAGCTGATTCTGGAGTGCAAGATCCCGACAATTCTCTACTCTTTCTTGCCGAGAAGAGATGATGTCGAATTCACGCACATGCGCTACACGGCTGTCACCTGCGATCCAGACGACTTCGTGGACAGAGGCTACAAAGTGCGACAGAATATCGGTCTCACTCACCGCGAGACCGAGCTCTTCATTTGCATCACCATGTACAACGAGAACGAAATCGACTTTACTCGAACGATGCATGGAGTTATGCGCAATCTGTCACATTTCTGCAGTCGTGCTAAATCGAGGACGTGGGGCAAAGACGGATGGCAGAAGATCGTCGTCTGCATCATTGCTGATGGTCGAGGAAAGGTGCACCCACGGACGCTTGACGCTCTCGCAGCGATGGGATGCTATCAATCTGGAATTGCCAAGAACTTGGTCAACCAGAGAGAAGTTACTGCGCACGTCTACGAGTACACGACTCAGGTCTCTCTCGATGCAGATCTGAAATTCAAAGGTGCTGAGAAGGGCATTGTGCCTTGTCAAGTCATCTTCTGCATGAAGGAAAAGAACGCGAAGAAGCTGAACAGCCATCGTTGGTTCTTCAATGCATTTGGCAGAGCTCTCAACCCGAACGTCTGCATTCTGCTTGACGTTGGAACCAAGCCCGGTGACGATTCGCTGTACCACTTGTGGAAGGCTTTCGATCGAGACTCGAACGTGGCGGGCGCAGCTGGAGAGATCAAGGCCGCAAAAGGCAAGGCATGGACTGGACTACTCAATCCACTCGTCGCATCTCAGAACTTCGAGTACAAAATGTCGAACATCCTGGACAAGCCCCTCGAATCCGTCTTTGGCTACATCACTGTATTGCCAGGTGCTTTGTCGGCATACCGATACCATGCACTGCAGAATGACGAGACTGGCCACGGACCACTTAGTCAGTACTTCAAAGGCGAGACTCTTCATGGCCAAGACGCGGATGTCTTCACTGCCAACATGTATCTCGCAGAAGACCGTATCCTGTGTTGGGAGCTGGTGGCCAAGCGAAGCGACAGATGGGTCTTGAAGTACGTCCGACAAGCCACTGGAGAAACAGACGTGCCAGACGCAGTGCCCGAATTCATCTCCCAGCGTCGAAGATGGCTGAACGGAGCCTTCTTTGCCGCCGTCTACTCGCTTCTGCACTTCAAGCAAGTCTGGAAGACCGACCACACCATTGCGCGAAAAATCCTCCTGCACGTCGAATTCGTCTACCAATTCGTGCAGCTACTCTTCACCTTCTTCTCGCTCGGCAACTTCTACCTCACCTTCTACTTCATTGCCGGCTCGCTCGCAGACAAGAAAGTCGATCCCTTTGGCCACGGGATCGGCAACTTCATCTTCATCATCCTTCGCTATACCTGTGTCATCACAATCATGGTCCAATTCATCCTCTCGATGGGCAACCGACCCCAAGGCGCGAAGAAAATGTTCTTAGCCTCCCTCATCGTCTTCTCGGTGATCATGGTGTACAACACCTTCGCAGCAATCTACATTGTCGCCCGCCAACTCACCGAATCCGCAGAGCTCAACTTCGGAAACAACGTCTTCACAAACCTCATCGTCTCCACACTGTCGACTGTTGGCCTCTACTTCCTCATGAGTTTCATGTACCTCGACCCGTGGCACATGTTCACTTCTTCGGCCCAATACTTCGCCCTTCTACCCTCATACATCTGTACCCTCCAGGTCTTCGCTTTCTGCAACGCCCACGACGTCACTTGGGGAACGAAGGGCGACAACGTCATTAAAAAAGATTTGGGAGTCGCCACAGCCAACAAGAACGGGACTGTGGAACTCGACATGCCGAGCGAACAACTCGATATCGATTCCGGATACGATGAAGCTTTACGAAATCTTCGAGACAGAGTTGAGGTGGCTAAACCTGGCATATCGGAATCTCAACTACAAGAGGATTATTACCGTGGAGTGAGAACGTACGTCGTCGTTGTTTGGATGACTTGCAATGCGATTCTCGCCATGGGTGTCTCTGAAATATATGGAAATACTGAAGTGGGAGAGAATTATTATCTCAAGTTCATCTTGTGGAGTGTGGCTTGTTTGGCTCTCTTCCGCGCATGCGGAAGCTCCGCCTTCTTGGTGATCAACGTGATTCACTCGATTGCGAACGGGAAGTTGAAGTGGAAGAGTCGGAGCACGAAAGGCAGCAGTGTTGGAGGAGGGAGTAAGTTTGGGGGCAGGAGTGTAGGTGGCTGGTCAAGTAAGATGAGTATGCCGAGTTGGATGAGTAGTTCTGGAAGTTGGGTTAGCAGTAAGGTTAGTTCTTGGACGCCGAGCAGTATCGGGAGTACGCTAGGACGATGAAGGACGAAAAGGCGTTTGGGGGTACGGTAAACTGAGGATCGGGGATGGTTGCACAGCATGAATAGAACGATTTGATGTAATTTTGTATGATACCCCCTTCATTGGCACGGTTTCGATGAAGATGGCGTCTGTGCCGAGTTTGATAAATTCTTTCGCTCGAGTCATAGCTTCTTTCCAGCCTAGGATCCATGCGTCTGTCCGAGCGAGGATGAACATGTCTTGACGTTCGTTTCTGGCGTGGACTGCAGAGCATAAGCTTCGTCTCTGCTGACTACACTTTTCCCATTCGTGGATGCCCATACCTTTTCGGCTAGGTTCGATCTTCAATCACAGCTCCTGCTGCGCCAGCTTGAGCAAAGATTCGCACCGTCCTACGCACATTTATTGGACTCCCGTATCCTGTATGTGCGTCAAACATGAATAGAATGCTGACTTGGCGGGCTGTTTCTTGGACTTGTGAGCACCTTTCTTCGAGCGCGATGTAGCCTGTGTCTGGGAGGCCGTGGGTCCACGAGACTGCAAAGCGGAAGAGGAAGATCATGGGGAGACCGGATTCTTGGACTAGGCGGGAAGAGACGTTATATGTGCATGGTGTGGCTATGGCTTTTGAGGCGTCTTGGGACGATTCGAGCCATATTGTCCGAAGGCGGGCGGCCTGGAAGGATGGGATTTGACCTCGAACGTTAGAATTGTGAGGGTGACGTTTCTTGCTTGGCCCAGGTTTCTGGGCTTCGGGGTTGTCAGTGTTGTCGAAGTGGAATGGATGAGAAGTCATGATGGCCGGGTGCCGTCCAAGCCAATGCAATCTTATCTAGCTGCACTTTACAATGCCAAAGTCTGTTATTCTTTTAGAGTTTGACAATACTAAATGGTCGAAGTTGTCATTTTTTGCGAGTCAAATTTGTACTCTGCAGCTGCTGTCAGCATAACGTTATATGCTGCTCCGATGGCACTTTTCATGCCAAGCGAACATCCGTCTAGGCGCATTCTCGCGTGCTCAAGGAGTGTTCGGCGTTCTGAGGCAGGCTGTGTAGCATAGTGATGCGAGACGTGTCCAGGGACGGGCACTCAACCAGTGCCAAATGAACGAGTGCTCCGGTAATGTTGAAAGGTCGACAGTCCGCTCTATCATAATGCAGAGTGACTAATTCGACGAGCTTCGGTGGAAGAAGCGTTTGCTTGCAAATCGTGGACTATCCGTCCCATATCACATCGGTATCTGCCACACATGAGCTCGACATGCTTCGCTTGCCTCAAGAGTGCCTGATGTTGTTCTGAAAAGATCCTCTGCAAGAGCATTTCCAATGCATGCTTGCTCTGTTCGTCGAGCTCATCGATGTTTGTTCGATTGGGATCTGCTTTCTTGCGGAGCGATTCAAAGACTTTCTCAGTGTGTCCATCCTCTTCGCCACACCATGCTAGTGCCTTGCGTGCTGAGAAATAGATGTGGTCCATTTGGGCGGCATGTTCCTGCATCTCATTCTCATCGCGCTGGTTCACGCAAATGGGATGGACCCAGTAGCGGTCTTGCGCATTGCCGTGCACCTGTATAGCACTCAAAGCATCCCATACCGGCGCAGGTACCATGCGTGTGCGCCCATGTAATGTCAAGCTCTTGCTCTCCCCTTCAGAGTGATGGTATAATAGCACCGTGTATGGTGATTCAGCACTTGAGTAGGTTTCTTGATGCTCCAATGTCAGGTGTATATCTGAAGGCGTACTTCGAGGATGGAAGCGAGCAAGGCGTATCGCGCCTCTGGCTAGGTAAGTGTATTGGAACAACATCCTTCTACAGATGGATATTAAGCTGCACTTCCTCTCTTCCCGCTGTCGTCCTGTACAGCACCACAGATCAATGAACGGCACCAAGACCGTCATGCCAAGCGAGGATATGCCGCGGCAAGGCAGCGTGTCACTGTCTAGGCTGTTCGAATCGATCATATGACTCTATTCTTCGACACGCACTTACCAGGTTGTCACCATCCCAGTTCGGAACAGCTCACGGCCAGGGCCCAGTGGCCACTCGAGACCTCGTTCGTTTCATTACGCTTATATGTACAGGATCGTGGTGGAGGCTCTGGCTTTCATTTGATACACTTGTCCTCCGTGCTCTTACAGTATCGCATCTTCTGCCCTTCCGTCGAATGTTGCATATCCCAATCGCTACAATCTGCTGCTGGTGGCTGGCGGCTGGCCTCCCGCCGTCAACGACAGAGACTCCGAGACCGTCTAGCCTGTGATGTAGGATCTTCCGCAGTCGGTTGGTCAGTCCAATAATGGATGGGTGCAAGGTGTAATTAGATTACCTCTTGCATACCCGTCCTTCCCGCACCACGTCCAAAGTGCCAAGACTCACAAGCCTGGGGGCCGCTTGAGCCAACTTCATTAAACTATCATCGCAACCCCCAAGCCCCAAGCCCAAGGCCGGTTGGTGTCGAACAACACCCGCTGCCCGCGCTGGTGTAGGGGCCGTAATACGCTGTCCGATACTCTATAGGTAGGTGAGGCCCTCCCTGCGCGCGCGCCATGTCCTCGCTGTCACTGCCGTCGCTCTCTACCACCGCACCGCCCAAGTCATTCGCTATACACGATCGTCCGCTTCACTCATTCAGCGGCTTTCGACCACATCGCCACCATGGTATACTACACAGCAGCAGCACTGCTCGGCTTGGCCGGTTTGGCCAGTGCCGGCGTGCACCATAAGCATGCAGCCCTTCACAAGAAGGGAGTGGAGAATGCACCAGAGCCTTATGGTGCTCCGGTGAAATATGTCACCCCAATTCCTGCCGCACCAGCATCGCCAAATGCAACTTCGTGCGGCTGCACGACCTACACCACCACCTGGTACGGCCCACCAACTCTCGTACCAGTGCCTCCTCCTGCTTCCAACACCACCAGCACATCTGCATCCTATTCTACTGCGAGTGTGCCTTCGATACCTGTAACGACCTATTCTGTCTCCACCACTAGCGAGACACCTAAACCAACTACGCCTGCCGCGCCAGAGACACCCAAGTCTCCGGTGCAACCACCAGCTCCACAACCACCAGCTCCGCACCCACCGGCACCTCAAAGCTACGGTGGCGGATCTTCAACCCACGCTGGAGGGGATGTGAACCACGACGGCACGGATGATTCTGCCTATGGCGTTGGAACCATCACGCCAAACGGAAACCAATGGGCAATGACCTACACTCCATATGCTGAGAATGGTGGTTGCAAGTCGGCAGATGAGGTTAACCAAGATATCGGCTCAATCAAGCAGAAGGGATTCACTACTGTCCGCATCTACGCCACCGACTGCTCCGGCTTGATCAATGTTGGAAATGCTTGCAAGCAGCATGGGATGAAGCTCATCGCCGGCATCTTCATCGATGCTTCTGGTCTGGGCAAGGCTCACGAACAGCTCAACGACATCGCCAACTGGGGCAAGCAAGGCAACTGGAACCTCGTTGAGATGGTCGTTGCTGGTAACGAGGCTGTGTTTCAGGGCGCCGTCTCCGCACCCGATCTCGCTGGCTTCATAGCTGACGTCAAGAGCACTCTCAAGTCTGCTGGCTACGGCGGTCCCGTCACCACTACCGAACCACTCAACATCATCCAAGCCAACGCTGGCACTCTCTGCCCGGCCGTGGACGTTGTCGCCGCCAACATTCATCCATTCTTCAACGGAGGATTTGGCGCCTCGGAAGCCGGAGACTTTGTCGTAAGCCAGATGGCTGATCTCGAGAAGGCCTGCGGTGGCAACAAGCCAGCCTATAACCTCGAGACCGGATGGCCATCAGGCGGTCAACCAAACGGCAAGGCTGTGCCTGGTGTCGCTGAGCAAAAGGCCGCCATTGATTCCATCGTTGCAAAGGCCGGTTCCAAGTCCGCCATCTTCTCGTTCTCGAACGACAAGTGGAAGGCCCCTGGTCAGTACGGTGTTGAGCAGAACTTTGGATGCTCCTCGCTCTTCTCCTAGAAGGGACAAGGACTCCGTGTGCTGCGCCGTACAAAGAGAATTTAATGTGTATTAACGACGAGCGACGAGAGACACCACATCAAATTTTTATCTTTTGCGAAGCGCACGAGCAAGTTGTTTCAGCTTGCTTTTCGAGCGAGCTGATGGGGGTTATCTGCTGCTACTGAAGATTTTGCTGGGTATCTGAAATAAGTTTTTGATGTGATGGATTAGCTGGACCTTAACTTTCGGGTTGTATATAGTGATCTAGATACCCTTTTTGTTAAGGGATGCTTTTCCACCACAACTTCAGCGGCGGCCAATTCATGAAAGTGTTCGATCCAATCCGATATCATCCGCACTGTCTCATCTTCGCTGTACTAGCCCGTGCCTGCTACCAGTATCAAGCATCGGTCAGCTCGACAACATCTGAGCAACTGGCATTCCAAAGGCAATCGAGACTCGTAGCTCAGTTGACTGCAATCATATATACATAGGCTCTTCTTGACCCTCAGTAGCAACAATAAACAATGCGCGCAGTCACAACAGGAATTGAGAGACCGTGTTGAAATCTGACGTGGTCAAATCCAAGAGATATCTAGCCAAGCTTCAATTTCTGGACACCGCTTGCTTACCTACATACAACAATAATATGACTCCCATCGGCTTAAGACCGGGAGAGGAGCAACTCAAAATAGTATCCTCCCTCGTTATCAGAAACCAGAAAGAAAAAACACCCCCACCCATCGATCCCTACCATTAAGAAATCAAAGAATTCCCGCCGGGGAAAAAACATGTCAACATTCTCATCAAAAGATAAACACCTCGTGAAATCCTCATACGATAAAATCGCACAGTCACACACCTCTTGGACTTTGGAATCTGTACCTCCTCTCCGTCTCAAATCTCTCAATCACATCCTTCCCACCCTTCCCCCCCTCAAAAGCCATGTCTTGGAAGTGGGTACGGGAGCTGGGACACCAATCTTAGAAACTCTCGCCAAACATCAATCAACCTTTCCTCATCGAAAAAAATTTACGCAAATGATATTTCTTCAGCCCAGATCTGTCTCGCGAACGAGAGGATCGAGGATGGCAGGGTTTGAGTTTTTGGAAGGAGACATGTTAAGCTTGGAATTCCAGGAGGAGAGTCTTGATGCGGTCGTGGCGGTTTTTTTCTCGAATTTTCATTTACCGAGGGATGAACAGAGGGTGATGTTGGACAAGATATATGAGTGGCTGAAAGAGGGGGGGGTGGGGCTTTGGTGATGAATTTTGGGACTACGGATGGAGAAGAGATTCGAAGTCAGGCGTGGTTTGGGGAGGAGATGTTTTGGAGTTCGTATGGGATGAAAGAGAATTTGAGGATGGTGGAGGATGTTGGGTTTGAGGTGAGAGAGTGGGAGGTGAAGGGAGCTGGAGAGGGATTGAAGGCTGGAGATGTGGATTATGGGATTGAGTTTCTTTGGATTTGGGGCATGAAGACGTGAGGGCGGATGGATGGATGGTTGGTTGGTTGGGTGGAGGGTTGATGGAGGTGGATGGAATTTCATTTTTCGGCTCTAGAATACTGGTTCATCATGATATGCTCCATGCGCTAGGTGTAGACCGGCAGTAGCGCTACATTTTCCTCGTGGCTTGGTTATAGCTGGGAATCTGGGTATCTTGAAGGAAAGAGGCTTTCGCAAGCAAGCCAATTCCAGCCGCTTCACTGCACAGAGTTGTGCCTTTGCAAGTCCAAGTACACAGGTATTGGTGATGGCGATCTGTATGACGGCGGCCTGCCTTGATAGAATGGATGCACATTGCTCTGAAAGCTCACTCGCGGTGGTGGGTATTGGAAGCTGTGCCTTGGCTGAGGACTGTACTGAAAGCTTTGCCATGGCTGTGGAGAATATTGAAAGCTCTGTCGTGGCTGCGGAGAACTTTGCAGGCTCTGCTGTGGCTGTGAACTGTTCTGATGTTCAAGCGGTAGGTGAAACTCTGTCGAAAAACCTGGCGAGGGCTCTGCACTGGCTGAGCAGGAGGAATGAAGGTCGACCGCACTTCCAAAGTCCAGCCCTGTTTGCATGAAGGTGATCCGTTTGCTGGCGTTCCGCTCCAGAGACGATTCGTTGTTGTCGATGAAGTTTGCTTCTGCTGGAATTGGAGTGTCAGGGAAGCAGACAATTTCCGGAAGATGGCGACTGTCGCGTTTGTTCTCTACAGGTGTGAGAGGTCTTGCGATATCCTCCTCGCTAGAGGCGATGGCCGGTTGCAGCGTGGCGCTATCAGGCCGGGCTGGATCGCTGTCGGGTCTGATGGGAGAAGTGGCAGGCTTGACAGGGTAAGTGGCAGGCTTGACGGAGGAAGTGTTAGGCTTGATGTAGGTGATGTCAGGCTTGATGTAGGTGATGTCAGGCTCAATGGAGGTCGCCCCAGGACGATCCGAGGCTGTGTCAGGAATGTGCTTGGGCTGATCTTTGAGCAAAGTAGTGTAAGGTTGAGTGTTCCAGTTGAGGTCTAAGCTGAGTCGGCCATCGTTCGTCTCGATGGCAGTGTCCAGGCGGTAATTAGGTTCTTGTTCCTGTTGACCATCTGCATGTCGATGATGCATCAATCGCAAGAGCGCATTCCAACATTGATGTGCTACCGAACACACTACTTGCGCGCAGGCGGTGGTTGTCTCAGTCGTCCAAGCTCTGATACCCATGCTCTGATAGATTGCTGTGCAATCGCAGCATCAACGCAGCTTCTTTCTGATAGATTCTAAAGCAAAAAGCATTGAATCTGCTTTCCGCACGTTGTTCGTGGGTCTCGTGCACTGCCTTGCACCAGTGATCGATAGCTGCTTCGCCGGCGCCGTCTGCTTGTGGGCTGATGAAGAAGAGTATCTTGGTAAGAGATGACGATCGTTCTCTTCTTCTTTTCATGGTCAGCGAGAAGGTCTGGGGCAGAACGAAGGGCAAGTGACGGGATGCAGCGAAAGGGGAAGTGGATCGGTAAATGACCTTCCTTCTCTGCCCCAAACCTGCCACTATGCTGCAAAGACCCGATTTGATTGTACGATGATCGAGCGAGTATAGACTCTACGCATATCCCTGACTTATGTCGATGGAGTGTTTCGAAACGGAACAGAGAGGTAAAATGGGGGGAAATGTCACTGAGGCTACACTTTGCGGCAAGGCGTGGCTTTGTCGCGAGTCTGTGACTCTGATCATAGGCATGGCGAATGTGAGCTGGGTGCGGTGCTCGTTGGAGCTGCAGGCGCCTTGCTGCCACCGTCCACGCCGAAGAAGGCCGACCAGGATAGGTGGTACTGCAGAAGGCGGGTGAAGGCTGAAGGGCATATGTTCTTCGGGGACTCGGGCTTATCAAGCTTACATGTGTCATGCAGAAGGATACATTTTCACATACTTTAACGCTGCCAACGGTCCCTATGCAAGCACTTCCGCATGCAGTGGCAAGAAATTAGAACGAAGAAGCCGAGAAGTTGTGAGAAGGGGATTTCGTGTAGAGCAGAGATATGTCAGGCCGGATGGCTGGCAGTCCTGGCTCCGAGATGCACGTGCATCATTGGTGCTGTGATAGTGATACTAGACTACTACAGTTACAGTAGGTGTGCCAGGCCAGGCCATATGAGGAATCAGGTGCCATGGACTCATGGCGTGAAAGGGTGAAAGGGTGAAACGCGAAGGCGGCAGAATGAGACAGTTCTCTGGCAACTCTGCTGGGTGGTCTGTCCAGGTTGTTGTTCCTGGAAGACGCCGACGCCGACGCCGACGCCGACATGGTCAGGTCAACCGTCGACCGTCAGGTCAGGCTGGTCAGCTCACGTCATTCATGCCATGTTGCATGTTGGCATGTTCTGAGCGTGCCAGCCGTTCCGTTCAACGGTACTACGGTACATCATCGCCGAAGAAAGTTTCAGCACGATTTGCGTGCCATGCAGGGTTGGGCAAACCTTAGTAGTTAGTGATTGCTATCTGTGTAGTAATTACTATATAGCTTTTCGTTCGTAGTAATAGTAATTGCTATTTCCGAAAGCGGTAATATAAGAATAATAGATATAATACTACTATCTATAACTATTACTTTTATATACTAGTAGCTACTATACTAACAATCTAATAAGACTTCTATATCTAATATATTTACTAGTATATTAGCTTATATTAGTATACTAAGACTATACTAGAGACTCTAAAGACTTAGATAGTATAGATAATAGTATAATATATAGTTATAGTCTTATAGACTCTAGGATATCTCTATAGTAGAATATATAGTAGTTTTTTAGTAATTTTCATAAGTTAGTATCTTTATTTAACTAATTGTTAATAAAAATACTACTATTCTAGACTATTAAATTAATATACTATATACTATATATTATATAGTATATATTTATCTACTAATAGTATCTACTAAGCTATATAGTATAAAGGAGGTATATAATGCGTAGTGTATAGTACTCGATTAGAACTACTCGAATTACTAAAGAAGAAAGGGAAGAGAGATATCTAGAGAGAAGATATATACCTATAGGCCAAGATAGGCCGCCCCGGCCCTTCTTAGCCTATTTCGACTCTAGATAGGCTAACTAGGCCTATAAATAGGCCGACTAGGCCGTAATCGTAACATTGCCCCCCCCCTCTATAGGCCTACGTCCCGGAGGCTAGAAATGGAAAACTTTACTTATAGTCTATTATTATATATAAAGTAAACCTTACTATTATTCGAAAAGCTAACTTAGGTAGCGATAACGCTATCGCCGTATCGCCGTAGGGATTTAAGCTATCTAAGTCTATTCAAATTAGTCCCTTTTATAATATATACCCTCTAGGTATGTTTTCTAATACTACTACTCTACTACTCCCTATACCTAGCGCTAGAGGGAGCAAGCTATATTCGATCCTTCTTAAGGCGGTTCGGGCTAACTTGGTATAGTAGCCCCCTTCCTTCTAGTAGTAGCGCCCTTATTAGTTATCGCTAGTCGCCTTTATATTACCCTAAGTCCTTTTAGACCGTTTCGGCCTAATAGCTACCTATATAAAGTTCAATAGTAATCCATGCCTTAACTATACTAATATTATATAGGGCTATATCGGTAGAAGCCGTATTAGCCTTCTTAAGGCTATATGTCCCTAAATTAACCCGTCTAACCGTAAGGAAGACCTTACTAACGAGACTAAGTACTTCGACTATCTAAAGTATACCTCCTATAGCTTAGGCTACTTCTAAGTAAGTCGCTTCGGCTCGAGATAGCTCGAATAGGGCTAACTTACGTCTAGATTCTCGTAGAGTATAAGCCTACTATTAAGGCGGCTAACTAGTTGCGCTAGGAGGCCCTAGACGCCCCGACTAACGAAAAGAAGGCCCGAGAGGCCTACTAAGCTTATATGTCGGTCTACGAGAAGGTTAAGAAGTACGTATTAGCTCGTATAGGATCGAGTTACGCTAACTAGTGCCCCCTAGGAAGTATCTACGTTTCGAGGGCACCGGCAACCTCTATGCTTATATAGGTAAGGCCGAATTTAATATATCTAGTCCGTTTCGACCTCCTTTGCCCTAGCTTGCCTTAGCTAACCTCTCTTAGGTCCTTAGAAGGACCGTAATACCGCGATAAAAGAGGAGATAGAGCATAACATAGCTACTAGGATATATACGGATTCCTTCGACCCCCTTTTAGCCCTCGCTAACCCTATTTAATTAGACTCCCGTTAAGAAGCGTAAGCGTATTAGAAATAGCTACGTTTCGTCCTAAAAGAAGATAAAGGAGCTCGAGAGAGACTAGAAGGAGGTTACGAAGGGCCTAAGTACCCGCCTTTAACTATATATAGGTTAAGTTAAGGCGTTTTAGCGCGGTTTAGGTCGTATGCCTACTAGCGAGGCCTGCACGGCTCTTACGGAGCTAGTAAAGGAGTCGCCGAGCGCTAACGACCTATCTAGGGAGTTTCTAACCCCTTGCGAGATCTTCTACGGCCGGTAGGTAGATAAGGACTCTTTTAGGGCCTAGTAGGACCCTTTTATATCGAGATAGCCCGTATACTTACTTAGTACGAGTCGAGTCTTAGGTTAATAGTCCTAGTCGCCTCTAGTTAGTCTATTTTAGGCCGTTCGCGCCCTATTAAGCGAGGAGTTAGCTAGGTATACCTAAATGTATTTAAACAAGGTTAATTAACCTCGAGTTCGTCTATGTAACCTCGCTTCGCCCTATTCCGTCCTGTTCTAGGTACGTGTTACTAAGTATTAAGGCTACTACCCTATAGTAGGGAGAGGAGAGTATATTTAGCGCCGGAAAGGCTCGTATCTATACTATATTAATTCTATAGCGGCGTACGCGCTATTAGCGTTAGGAGTAGGCGCTACCTTACGCTTACGTTCCTTCGAGGTCTCTTCCGACCCTCCGTCCGTCTAGCGAACGCCTTAAGAGCCGCCTTACTTAGGTACTTCGCTAGTTCCTAGGTATTCTCCTCCTCCCCGTACCCCTTCTAGGATATAAGGTATTCCTACTTCCCCTCGGGCCCCCTTTCCTTCCGGATAATCCTTTCGACCTTATATATATCTAGGTCGCTTGTCCGTACCTCGGGAGGGTCCTCCTAGTCCCTTTAGGTTACCTCTAGCTCGAGATAGTCCTCGAGGAGGGATACGTAGAACGTAGGATATATATTAAAGCCCTTAGGTAGCTTAAGGCGGTACGCCGCTTTATTAACGACCTTCTATACTCGGAAGGGCCCTACGTACTTATAGTCTAGCTTCTTCGACTAGCGGACTATATCGAGGAATCTCGCGTTAAGGTATATCTAGTTACCGACGGCGTAGGTTTTAGGCTTCCGCCCCTTATCGTACTATCGGGCCTAATATTCCTTTGCCTTCTCTAGCCGAGCCTTTAGGCCGTCTCGAATGTCCTTTACTCTAGCTATAAGTACCTTAGCTCGGGGCGCCTTCCCCTCTATCTAGGGCATTTCGGGCTATCTAGTATAGCGCGGATTCTAGACATTATACGTCTAGAAGGGAGTTGCCCCGGTTACCGTATACTAACTATCGTTATATACAAATTCGGCTAGGCTTAGGAGCCGTGCCTAGTCGTCTTACTCGAAGTTATAGTAAATACGTAGGTATTACTCTATCGTTTAGTTCTAACGCTCGGTCTAACCGTCCGTTTAGGGATAGTAGGCCGTACTAAGGCCCCTATAGACTCCTATGTAGTAGTAGAGGCTACTCTAGAACTTAGAGGTAAGGATCGGTCCCCGATCGGACGTAATAGACTATAGGATACTATATAGGTAGACTACCTCCCTTAGGAAGATATCTACTAATCCCTTAGCGGTAATCTCCTTCCGATATAGGACATAATAGGCTATCTTAGAGTATCTATCTACTATAACGAGGACGCTATCGTAGGTCTAGCCTAGGACGTTACTCGGTAGTAGATCTATAACGAAGTCGAGCGTTAGATCTTCCTATAGCGCCTCGGAGGGTTTCTTAGCGTATAGTACCCTATAGGATAGATGCCTCTGCGGCTTAGCTCGGATATACGCCTTATAGCTACGCGTATAATCTTTAATATAGTACCTAACTTTAGGCTAGTAGTACCCTCTCCGTACTAGCTATAGGATCCTTTCGAACCTAAAGTATCCCGATATAGGGTCGTTATAGTAGAGCTAGAGGGTTTCTAGGCGAAGTAGCCCTACCGGTATATACATCGCGTTCTAGTAAAAGAGGAATCCTTAGGATTCCTTCTATCGCTCTAGCTATAGCTACTTTAGCTCGTCTCTACTCTAGAGAGCCGCCCTAATCCTAGTCGCCTCGGCGTTAGTCCCTAGTACTATCTAAATAGTATTCGCGAGGCTATTTTATACCTCCCTAACCTTAGCTATACTAGCGAGGTAGACGAAGGATTTGCCGTACCCTCCCGGCCCTCGTCGTACCGATGCGACCCTAATCGATCTATCCTAGGGCTCCTCGCCTACGAGTTGCCTCTATAACCTCTCGAGAGGAGTACGTAAGTCCTCTTCGCTTACCTAGCGGCTAGAGTAGTTAATATCTATATAGTTAGGGCGCCTACTAGCCCTATTAGCTATCCTATTTTCCCTCCCTAGATAGTACGAGATATAGAAGTTAAAAATAGATAGCTATTCGGTCTAGCGAACCTAATACCTCGTAAGCTTCTTAGTCGTTATAAACTATTTAAGGTTGTTATAGTCCGTAATAACCTCTACTTAGTACTATACGCCCTCTAAGTAGTACCTCTAGTACTTAAAGTACTCGACTATCCCTAGTATCTCGCTATCGTAGGTATCGTAGTTCCTTTCCGCGCTATTTATCTTCCTCGAGAAGAAGGCTACTAGGAACTAGTACGTCTTGCCTTCGTATCTATACTACTATATTATAACGCCCGATATAGTATAGGTCGAGGTATCCGTTTCGACCCTAATAGGTCGGGATAGGTCGAAGTACTTTAGTACTAGGGCTATATAGAACGCCTCCTTAAGCTAGT